>WJFB01001246.1:0-34973 GCA_009870185.1 Pygmarrhopalites habei
ACACACACACACACACACACACACACACACAGAAAGAGAGTACACTTTAACTTGGAGAAACAAAAAGAGGAAACTGCCAAATAATTTGAGTCAATTTGATTTTCCAGTACATGCATTGTAGTATTTATATTTCTCTGCAATTGCAGACTTGGAAGAACCAGGAAGAATTGAATTTTTGTATTCTGCACACTCATCACTTTGTAAATACAATTACAATTACACTTAAAATTGATAAAAAAAATTTTTTCCTCCTCCCTTTTCTCTTCTCTCCTGTCTTTGTCTCCTCCTCCGTCAAGTCAATTGATTTTTTAAAATTGTCATTATCCATTAAAATCCAAGTGTCTTTCCCCCTCCTTCCTCATTTTATGACCCACGCCTTTACCCACAACACAAAATTGATTTTATATTAAGAGAAATTTTTGAAGCGACAAAATCTAAGCACAAAATACAGTAAAAAATTGTGTGTATTGGACCTTTGAGTTGGCAAAAAACAAAAAACAGTTCTTCTAAGTCATACACACCTTACAAACACATGAAGACCATGTAATGTGTGAAATGTAGTGCTTCATAATTTATAATAATATTTTACCGAGAAGAATACAATTCACAACGATTGACCAACAGAACAAGCATCTCCTCCTCTACACACACACAGCATACAGTCATATAAAAAAGTGTGGAGTGGGGAGTGAGTGTGTGTGTTTGAAGAAATACTTAAAATCAGAATTGAGATATTTTACAACTGATTTTACGACCCACATAAACCACAAACACAAATTGAGTTGTCAATAAAACAAGCAGTTAAAAAAATTTATTCTTCCTTGGTGTGAGCGTCAAGCCAGATCCGAGAGAGAGAGATGAACCTCACATCAAATCATACAAATTGACGAGACGGAGAAAAACTTACCGGAAATCAATGTACGTCATTCATCACACACACACAAGGATTTTCAGATAATTTGTGAAAAAAGGGTGACATTACAACATCGGTACAATGAAAATACCATTATTATTGTGTGTGTGTGTGTGTGTAGAGAGAGAGAGAGACGAACCTTCATTTATAAAAAATGGGAGAAAAATGAAATGAATTACACAAGGGTATTCAACTTGCTGTACAAATATTTTTCCTCATTTACGGAGAGAGAGAGACCACCGTTTTCCATTGTCTCGGCATTTTTGTGAGACTCGCTTTGGAGCGTAAAAGAATAAAGGAATAATGTGGACAGTCCTCCTCCTCCTCCCTGTACACTTTGCATGTCTCGCTTTAGAGACTCAAAAAGTGGTTTTGATGGTCTCCCTCTGTGTGTGTGTGACGTTGTCTGGAACCTTTCATGCGGTCAACATGCAGGCACTCGAGTGTACCCACAACAAGCCACTTGACCTTGTATGTACATGTTGTATATAATATGTAATATTGCAGTGGTCCATGAATCTCACCCTCCCTCCCTCCTGGCTACAATTTCACAAAGAATAATTTACTCCCTGTACAAAAAACACACACGCACACATCCCTTTTACATTGTTGACATTTCGGCTGAGCCTCCCTCCAAAACTCGCGCTACAAAACTCTCCCCTTCAAAATAATTTTACGTAATAATGTTACTATGATATACTCACAAATAGGCAAAAAAATGTATTCCATTTCAATAGAGGCAGATGACCCGAGTTATGAGTATTGTGATAGTCCTGTTTAAAAAAAGAATTGGGGATATGTGGCGCAGTCACAGGTACAAAATTCTTGGTAGAGTAATTAACTAATTAGATTGTAGGCTGTAGTCTTGAAATTGACATCATGAAATGGACGTCATTAGGCAAGAACAGTCATTGCCAGGGGACTCCAAACTGGCCTTGTGAGATCAAGTCTAATGGGAAGTGGAGTGTACACACACATATACACTCTCTGACACACTCACACAATGACGGGGAAATATGCAATGAATTGAAACTTCACATTAGATAATTAATTAATTGAGTGGAGGGGATAGGAGGAGGAAAATTCATTTGTTGTAACACACACACACATCGTACGTAGAATGGAGGTGATGAAAGTTTTGTCTAATGACAACAACAAAAACAGAAAAAACAAAATGTAGATGGGAAAATGAAGATTCTCATTCTAATGACTGTATTTTGATGATTTTTTATTTTAGACTGATTTCCACTTGCACACTAAAAAAGACCTTTAGTTTAGTTTTCAGGTAGAAATGACTTCATTCCTTGCAATTATCATTTTAGCTGGACCGTTTAAAAGCTGTGAGTGTGTGGATGGGAGGAGGATGTCAAGAGACTCATTTTTAGTTATGACTCGATCTTCTCTGCGTCCATTTGTACATAATGTGAGTGGGTTTGAATAGTCAAATTCCCAAATATGTCATTCAAAATGAGTCTCTCTTCTTCTTCTACTGTTTGACCTATTTAAATGTCAACCGCACCCACGAAAAATAACGTTGTAATAACATATTAACAGTTTTGTGGTTTTTGACGAAACGTGTTCCGGACATGAAAAAAACTTTTTTTTTCTGGCCGGCTCGACTCTCAAGAAATTTCGAAAGAAGAAATACGAATGACTGTGTGCCGCTTTAGTTCTACAGTTTCATCTTCCTGTGACGATTTTCATTATTAGAAATGAGATGACATGAAATAGGATTTTGAGAGGGGAGAGGAGAAAAACTTGATTATATGAAATGATTATTCTGGATGGTGACACACACACCCTCCCTCACCCTTTTTCTCAGAGAGAGAGAGGGAGGGAGAGGATTTTTGTTTGAGGGGACTGCAGTCTGCATTCGATCTTGGTCTTTTCTTATCAATTATTCCATGGATTGAAAATGATCAAAAAAATGTTTTTTCTTATTCAATTGATATCCTCCTGAATTAACCCTTGAGCACGTTCTTCCCAAGTGTAAAGTAAAGAGAAAAAAATCACCCACGTCCTCGTCTTACCCTACATTTCTTCCCTTCTTCCACTCATTCTGAGACAATTTCCATAAATCTCTCTCTCTCTTTCTCTCAGCCAAATTGAAAAAAAATTCTCTCTCCCAGTTTTTATACGGAATAGCATAACGAATATCGCGGATGATTGAATCTCACACAATTATTTTGATTTTAAAATTGATTAATCCCAAACTACGACTCTTCATTTTATACGCATCCTGGACAAAGCAAAGCTGTATGTATGTAACGATGTAATATCAGTCCAATGGAGTTTTGAAAGTAAAAGTTGACCACAAGGTCTCCAATTTGACACCTACTATAAATACGTGTAATGGGTTAAGTGTCGAAATGAATGACCACACACAATCACGCCCTGTTCACAATCCTCGTAATTAGACTTCCTACTTTCAAGAGTATTCCACTTGACTTTGACACTTGAATTGATGGACACATGCACACACTATCCTTCCTGTGTCATGTCATGCAGGTATCGTAAATACGCAATTAAAACACACATACGCATCTCGTTCAATTAATTAAAAAGTTAATAAAACTCCAAAGTCCGAAACCTTATTTTATTGGCGGTGAAAATGAGGTATTACTTTTTGCTTCTGGTACTTACTAGAATCCATGAAAATTCGAACAAGTATTTAATTGACCTTTTACGGTATCAAAATTCCTTTTTGAAACCAAAAACAGGAGACCAGAATGAGGAAAAGAGAGAGAGAACATTCGAGAAATCGTTCATGTGTAAATTGTAAAATCGAAATGATGACGAACAACCTCCCATAATGACATGGAAATCCGTTAACGGATTTACAGAGGAAGGGTGGGCAGGTGACGTTCATCGGGTCGAATTTTGTCCCTGGAGTCTCAAGAGGTTGCTCTGTGAGGTGATTCAAGGAAGGAGGAGTACAAAGTTTGACTATTTATTTTGTAATTAGCTCCAAAACTACAAATCTGTGACTTGACTTTGATCATTCTCTCTCTCTCTTTGTCTATCCAGGATGGAGTGAGAAGAGAAAACTTTTTGAAATCCACCTCACTTGTTTTTCTTCCCTCTTTCTCTGTGTGTAGAACGGATTCTACAGATTATAAAAATAATCAAAGTATTTTGGCTGTTCTTTCTCCAAGCCCTTTTGAAAGGGTGGCGTAGGCTGGCGTAGGATGGCTAGTCAACTTGGTCCCTCTTCCAACTCCACTATCCCTTCGTCTTGTCTAGTTAAATCGTGAAAAAGTGCATGTGTGTTTTCTTTTATGTGCATGGCATACACAATAGCAGAAACTAGGCCCTTTTCCCCATATACCTATATGTGAAAGAGGGGGCTGTGAGCTTACTACTAATTAATTAGTACACTTGGAGTAGGCTAAGAACAAGAAAAAGTTTTTCTTATTCCGCCAGGCAAAGTCAACTCAACAGGTTTAGCCTCTTTCTCTCTCTCCTAAGGACCGTTCCGTGAACATTAGCCGCATGGGACCAAAAATTTTTTGTACGGCCCCTTGGTCCCACAAACGTTTTTTGAAGGCCTCAAAAAAGCTTTTTATAGGTTTTGTACGGCCTCTTTGGTCCCTTTCCTGGTACGGCCTGGGACCAAAGGGCCCAGCTGGTCCATACACGGAACGGCCCTGCTCTCCTTTCTCTCTAGATAAAGAGAGAGAGAGAGATGGAGGAGGACTCTTGTTCGTTTTTTTCAAATGGTCATTATTCCTTAAGTGTCTCTCTTACTCCTACTTCTCTTACACACACACACTAGTCAGAGACTGCAAACAATTTGTTTTTACCCTACTCTTTCTCTCCCTTGATTTCTCATCCTCCTCCTCAATCTCGGATCCTCCTTTTGTACGGCACAAACAGTTCTGGGAGGAATGTTCAATAATTTTGGGAAGGAGGACAGGAACTAGGCTTCATTCCAAGTCTTCCCACGTCCCTTCCCTTTTTCTCTCCTCCTTCAACCTTTTGCAAAAAATCTAGTTTGGAGGGACACTCCTGGAACAAAATATCTGGAGATTTTACAATTGTACAAAAGTGTGGGAGAAGTGGGAAGATTTATAATATATACATGAACGTAGTACGTACGACTATTGAAGAGATTGAGCTCGGATCAAGTGGAAAAAATCTTTATAAAATTATATATACACCACACATGTACATATATAGCAAATAGAATGAAATGTGGAAAGAGTTGAAAATTATAAGAACGTATATATTGAACAAGGTATCGAAGAGAAGGAGTTCAGCTTGGAAGATATTCTACATGTATAGTATTTTATGCGTAGATTATATGCAAGGAGAAAACAATAGAAGGAGAGGAGGATGCTGGGGAGTTTGGACAAAGTTTTAATCCGACATTTATAATAAGGTTTCCTCATGGCAAATACTTCTTCCCTCCCTCTACCTACCTAGTAGACCCAGCCTTGAATTTGATGTACCGGAGGTTCCTAAGCTAAATAATCCTGTTACAATACTTATATATTTTTTATTCCTCGTTCCTTACTCCTTCGCACACAAGTCTTTGTGAGGTACTCGTGTCTACTTATTGAGAATGGACGAGTTGAGCTTGACGGGAAGTACACACGTACACACACAGGAGGAGGAGATACTTAGGAGAGTCTCACGTGTGTACATTTCACCTGGGGCAAAATCTATAAGGAAAGACTGATCAAATGGAACGGGAGGAGGAGGATCATTACTTCAACCTGGACTTTACATCTCGACGGTTACAAGAAGAGAAGGAGAAGGAGGAAACACCTTGCTCATCAAGGTCTTCATGTCAGAATTTTCTTTGGTTCTTCACCAGCCGGAACTAAGTAATAGGGAGGATGGGCAGGATGAAAGGACAATCACATTTTGAAAGGATGAGGATGAATGCAGGATCCAGAACAAAAAAATTTAGATGCACTCTGCTGCTACTTGTTGTTGTGGTGATGCATGGAGGACGCAGTGCACTGATCTGTCCATCTTTATTTTGTTATTGTGGTGGTGGTGGTGGGTGGATGGAGTTGCAGGACAACAAAAAACTGAATGTCGACAGCCTCTTTTTGTGGTCTGTCCGTGTTTCCGGAGTGAAGTCAGTCCATCCTTTTTTACTTCTCTTTCTCTCTCTCTCTCTCTGTTACTCTGTAGCTTCATTATAATCGCCACAATTTGAAGATGCGAAGGAATTCAGTCAGCACAATTATCATTTTTACTTATGCACTCCATTTTATTTGTCATCCAAAGATTTTCCTTGGGCTTCTCATTGTCTACATTTTTCAAAGGGGTTGCAAAGCAACTCTCTTTCGTTGTTTTCGTCGAGGAAAGTCAGAATGGGAGAATTTTCTAAATTTCCAACTGACCTTTCGCATTTAGAGTCTATTCTCTCTCGAATGTGTGCAATGAATTTACGTGCTATGCGGATACCTCAACATTCAATAAAGTCTTGTCTCATCTGTTCAAGTTTGTAATTAACTAGAACAACTTGGGAGAAACAGAAATGTCAAATTATTTTCAAAAATTGACTGTTGAAGAAATTTACGATTGAGAAAGCGAAGAAACAAAACTTAATTAGATAGTTGTTTCTGAAAATTGCACAGAAATAATAAAGACATTTCACAAATGTCAAAATCATTACCAAAGTGATGTCGAAAATTACATGGAACGACAAAGGAAATTTCGTACTGGAGGAAAGGAAATTATTGTAGCCCTGCTCTTGAACACAGTTTGTCCATGTGTCAAAATAGTGACATTCCTCCCCATGAGTTGTGACATGGCCTTTCAAAGCCTGTGTCAAATGTCCGATTGAATTATGCATCCCAAAAACACACACACACGCACACACACACACTGAGGGTAATAATTAACCCATTTGATTGTAGTGAATTCAAGTCAATGGATTGGGAAATTCCAATAAATCAATAACTGCAATTCATAACTGCTGAAATGTAAAATTGCCTTTAACAACCATGTGAGTGAATAAAGAAGAAGGAGAAGGATGACACTCACAGTTTACCTTTAAACATTCAAAGGCTTCTGTGTGGACGTCATGAAGGGAGGGAGAGGGAAGGGTTTGACAATTCACAGCGATCCCATTCTCACATTTTCCCTTCAATTACATATCATGGAGGTTTGCCCAACTCTTAAGCAATTCTTCCCCAATTATATGAGTACCTCATGGCCAAATGAATGAAGGAGTCCTTCAACGTCAATAATATTTATTGAAATGTTCACTTTTGTCAGACACACACGTCAGAGTAGACAAAGGAAGGAATCTACTACCCGGAGTGACATCCGTTGGTCTGAACGGTGAGTTGTGGAACGGATAGAAAACTCCGAGATTCAGTTAGTATGATTCTGACTCACAAGATTCCAGCGGTGGCTTCCACATTCTCCATCCGTGTCACACTGTACGTGTTAGGTACAGTTCCACTAGACTGGCAGCTTTCTCTCTCTCTCTTTAAATATGTATTACATACACAAAGAATGTTGAATGTATGTCTAATGAACCAAGAAAATGAAATTTGAACGACAATTAGGTACCACAAAGCACCTACTCTTCTGTGTCTCTTCCCTTCTCTTTTGGACTGGAAAATTTTATTAACAATTTGTGAGGGGATGCCTGACGTCACTAAACATGTACTAAATATTCTTACCACTTTGATGAAAATCCTCCTCATCCTCCACCTTCTCTTTACCAATTTGTCCTCCTCCATCATCGTCAAAGACTCACGTTCCCCAATTACCAAAATGAATTGCATAAACTTAACAAGTTTATGGTTGTTGTGTAAAGATGATTCTTGTTTTTCTTTCTCCTTTTTCTCCCTCCTGTGTGGACTTTACAATTTCTTGGTGAAAGCTTTGAGCTTTGGTTTTGAACTTCCGCAACTTGGAATTCTTCTCAAAGTTTTATACAGTTTACATAAAATTTTGTGAGTGTGTATCATGATCATTTCCCGGTTAAATAAAATTTCAGATCGATTATTTATTTTTGACTGAGGAGTAGGCAAGAAAGAATATAAATTGTGAGAGAATTTGGTGCTTTTTTGAAAAGGGTGATTTCGTCATGTCGAAGTGAAGTTAGTTAAAAAATTATTTTTTCAAAAATAACCTGGGATGAAATTACAGGAGGATGAGAAAGGTTATGCAAATAGAGGGTGTGAAGGGAGAGTGAAAAGAATGAGAGAGAAAGTACAGAGTTAATAATGGGCATCCATTTCTTGTGCACGTACTTTCTCCCTCGTCTGACGTCCTTAATCTACAATCTTGGCATTATGAAAGTGCAATTGGTTTATATTTACCCAAGAGAGACAGAATGCTTGTAGGGAGAGAGGGTTTACATGAGGAAATAATTAGATTTTCTAATAAGATTGAGTTTCCTCGATTAAAATGTACCACACACAACACTCACACTTTCTCTCCCTCTCTCCTTCTCCATGGAGTAAGGATACATTCATCCTTCACTTGGGTGTAGGTATATATGTGCTTGTCATTTTTCTGGAAGAGAGAAAGTTTCACACACAAAAACAAATTACACATAATAAAGGGAAAATTAGCGAGAAAGAATGATGCTTATACATTTACCAAACCATAATACGTTTATTTTATAATCTTACAATCAATTAACACTTCCAGTACTTTACATCATGACCTAACTAGGATTTATCTCTAATTTTCTTTAAATATATTTTTGTATGACCTGCTACATGAGATGTAATGACAAACAAAAGGAAAAATTGAAAATATCAAAATGTTTTCTTTATCTTAAATAGTCTATATAATATAATATATATAATATTTATATTTTTTTATTATAATTATAATTGTCATCCAAAAATTATAGTATATATTTTTCTTTCAAATAGATAATATTTTTTTTGATTGTGTGGAAGGCTAAAAAAATATTTACACACTTTACAAATTGACTGGCAATTTGTTTGTGGGACTGAGAGTCAAAGTGAAAATTACAGAATATTTGAAGAATTCTGAGAAACTGATTCGAGTAATTAATTTTTGTGTGTGTATATATTTCTAATATTTACAAACAACACTATAGAAGCTGGATTGTTTTTAATATAATTAATATATAGTTTTTTTTCTATTCTTAATGGTTACAGACTAATCAAAAATAATTGATATAATCCACTGGATTAATATATAATTTATTTATTCATAATATTTTTACATGTGTCACAGTGGAGGAGCACCAACTAAATCTTTGTTGATCTTAAATTTTATCTAGGAATATATGTATATTATATATTTAGTTGAAGGTACAGGATGTAGAATAAAAATTAACTAATTAGGAATATAATTCTTCGTCTCTGCGATCACATCCGTCTCATCTTGCAAAATGTTGACTTGTTTTCTCCAAATTTTTCACTCTCTAATATGAGGAGGTGTGTGTGTGAGAGAGTAATTCACATCACATTTTATGTGCACAATACACTCAACCTTTTAGAACTAAAGGTAAACTATACACTAATAGAGGTTTTTTTTATTACTACTAGTGTGTTAATGTTAATGTGGAATGTCTACAGTACATTTTTTGGTGTTTGTTCACTCATTTAACCATATTTCGTACAATTACTTTTATGAATTTCTAAAGATTTTCAGAGACTAGAGATAATTTTCAGTTTCTATGATGGATAACTGCTCTCCCTCTGCTTTCTCTCTCCGGGGAAAGTATCTCAGTCGATGATGACTTAGAAATCGAACAACTAAAGAAGATTGTGATGGTGTGGGGATGTGGACTGCATTAATTAGAGAACATTATCACACCTCGTAGTACACGAAATACTAAACTAAAACAATTAATCAAATCTTCTTCTCAATCACAAGTCAGACCGGATTTTCTCAATTTCCACAAATTCCAAAAAATTTTCACTTCATTTCTTGGAATTTTCTGATCAAGAACTAATTGTTAACAAGAGAAGATGTATATTTTTAAAATTTTAACTGGCAACGTCAAGTCACTACGAAGAAGAGAAGACAGTGATTTTACAAAAAGCTTTATTTTCCAAAGATTTTGGGAAAGTGGAAAGTGAGAATAAAAATTTTTTCGATTTAACTTTATTTTCCCTTTTTCAAAAAACCTTTCTACAAGAGGAGGACAAATTCTGATGATGTTATTTTTGTTGCTGTTGTTGTTGTTGTTGATGTAAAGATATTCGTAAGCCACTAATTATTTTCTAAACAATTTTTTTTGATTAACTATTGATAGCACCTAAAATAGTTAGTCCTCAGCACCGTCTTGACATTCAAAGAATATAAATAAATTATGAAATGTAACCTCGGAGGGTCGTATTTTAATGGGGGTTAGTCATGACAATCAAAAAATGTGTAAGGTACACAATCCTTACATTTCTCTATGAGCTAAATCAACCTTTAAAAAATATTTAATTAGTAAAAGTTATACAAAAAGAAGAAAAAATTTACAATGTCAGTTACGCCAGGACTCAAACAAAAATTTACAAAATTAGCTTGAGATGATTATTTTCTACGTAAATTTAAAGACAACTCAAAAGGATTTTTGACGATATGAATGATGGAGAGGGGGAGGGGAGGAGAGTCAACAAAACATTTCAAAATAGAAATTCTTTTCTGATTTCTTGTGGGGGAGGAGGAGAGTCCATCATTTACGATGTGGTGCTAGCATGACTAGCTTCTGACACATCCCGCTTTCCAAGTCCAAAGCTGAATTGTCGTTGACCGGCTGCCCGTTTATCATTTTGTTCATCATAGTCGTCCTAAAACATAAAAATATCTCATCAATCTCACAATTCAATATATTTAGTGTTACCTGCTTTATAGTTATCAAAATACCCCTTGAATAATTTTTAAAGAAATCAAATCCCATTTTTTTACCATTTGCCCTCTCTTTCCAAGTCCAAAAGAATAAATTTTTGATCTTCTCTCCTGCCTGTGAATACAAAAGAAAGGATTTTTACGATTCAAACCTTTCTCAATAATTGTTGTGTCAGTCCAAATGTCCTTCAAAATATATTACGTTGTCATACAAAATGACACACATGTCGAGAATTGAACAAAATTGTGAAAATTTTCACTTTACAAGCTTTTCCAATTCTTTTCTCTCTCTTTCATTCTGCTCCTACAAGAAATGCGACTGAAAAAAATTGCCAAGGTTGTGCTATGACGTAATCAATGAGTCCTCACCCATGTCCCTTAGTAAGTGTTCACATTTATGTTATGTACCTTGTACTTTTACCCTTGTATTTTGATAAAATAAGTAAT
Source organism: Pygmarrhopalites habei (assembly GCA_009870185.1). Lineage (NCBI taxonomy): Eukaryota > Metazoa > Arthropoda > Collembola > Symphypleona > Arrhopalitidae > Pygmarrhopalites > Pygmarrhopalites habei. The sequence continues at coordinate 11,162 of WJFB01001246.1, forward strand.
AGAAATTGAATTTTTACAACCTATAAACGTACTCTAGTAAATCATGCATCCATTAAGTATGATGGGTAAACTTCATTTTCTCCTATGCAGTTTTCTACTAGGTAAAACAAAAAAAGACTTTATTCTCAAAAGAATTGGTTACTATATTTGATGGTGGACCATAAATAAAGTACACGAACGACAGAGACTGAGTGTGAAGGATAGACAAGGAGTGACAGGGGAGAGCCTCATTCTATTCGAAAGATAAAACAAGATGAGAGAAAAAGAGTGAGTGTGTGTGTGTACTAGGAGTACAAGTAAAACAGGTGTCCCACACACATAGGGAAAAGGTAGAGAGGGAAAATAGGGTGAGGGACCCTGTTGTCGAGATAGAAGCAATATCTGGTTTGACTATTTGTTTACTCCAGCTGCCTCATCATCCAACAGAATAGTGTATCATCCTCCTCAATGGAGGAGATGGATTGGGAAGTCTATCATATATTTCGAAATCAATCATCATGTTTGACAGGGAAAGAACTGCATTTATTCTGATTTTTATGCAAATAACCCTCACTTTTACAATCAAAAAAAGGTGGGACGTGGTTGGGATTTCATTCTGGGGGAAAAATGATTGATTGATTTGGTCTGGACGACCACACAGTCTATTTAATGGGGGACAAAAAATGGGGAAGAGTGACACGTTTAGTCATATATACGGGTTCATCCATTTTATTGGTTGAATAATATAGTAATGAAAAGAATATTTTCTGGTTTTTGTGAGAGAGATGTAGGGCATGAGATGGAGAGGGGGGGGGGGGAATATAATTGGGAAACTCACCTGTTGGACTGGATGGCAGAGGGGAATTTCCAGAGATTTTCTAGTCGTTTACCCAGCCCGAATCCGTAAGCTCGGTTCTTTTTACCCAAACCGAAGGAGTACATTGAGCCTGGGGCAGTGGCTTTCTTGTCCGGGAAATTGTAAGAGTCGGGGGCAGAGGAGAAATCTTCATAGGATGCACCTCCAGCCTCCTCCAAACTTCGTTTGCCCAAACCAAAATTATATGGACGCTTCAATTGTGACACGTATGAAACCATTCGTTTCATCAATTCAGCCTCATCGGGGACTTGACTGGACCAGGCGTAAGAGCCCACGAAAAACAACAAGACGATGATCTGCGAACATCCCAGTATACTTGATATCCTCTGCATTCTGATCTGTACTTCTACCTACACACAGGGACACATGAAACAACATCCGCATCTAATTAATTATCCAGTCATAACCTTTCTCCTCTCCTCTTCTCCGACTTCCTGAACATTTGATGTGGTTTCTCATTTAATGGAGATGACATTCAATTTTAATGCCCCTCTCTCTACACACGGGTAGTACACACGCAGGCAACATTTCCAATCATTTCGAAGTTCACCAACTTCAATTAATCTACTTTATCGTCCACACTCCACACAATTTAGAAGAGGAGGAGGAGCGGTGGATATTTAATTCCATTTGCATAACTCTTTTTCTATATTTTGTATGGAATATCCTCTTCACTCTCTTCTAGATTGTGTGTGTTTGTGTGTGAAATTTTATCTGGAGCAGCCACCAGTGAAGCCACAGAACAAAGTGAGGTCGACTCACTTTGTTGGGTTGGTGGGTAATCATGAAGGAGAGAGAGAGAGAGGGAGAGAGAAAGGAGGGGAGGAAAGGAAGACTCATAAAGCTTTAATTACTGTTCCCCTCCACGATAAATTGCCAATTTGGGATCCGTTAGTTTTTGGGAGCAAATGGGAGGGAAGAGATGGAGATGGAGAGTGATGGCAAGCCACAGAGGAAGAGGAAGACAGACAGAGAGAGAGAGAGAAAAAGTTGTAGTCTAGCAGCAGGTAAATAAAATGCCACTCTATCTATATATCCTCCATTTTATATTTTAATATCCCGTATACCTAAATACGAACCCCTAGACTTTCTCTCTCGCACTTTCTTTCTTTTCTCCACAGATGTTCCTTTTAATGAGGGAACGCTATTGGATTCTTCCAGCATCATCCACACACACACACAACAAGTGGTTCCTTCACCCTCTGAGCATTTGAGAATACACTTCTCGGTATACTGTTTCACAGGGATGTGTGTGTGTGTGTGTGAAATTTCAGGATACAAGTCAACTTCTTTTTCTATGAGGCGAAGAAGGAGGAGTAGGAGGAGGAGAAAGCAGCATGGTGAAAAATACAAGTTAAATTAATGGAAATTCCGAGTCCCTCATTTTAATTTTGAGCGGAGGCAGAGAGAGAGAGAGAGTAGGAAAGAAGTACGAAAAAAAGGAGACAAGAAAAAAGAGGAAACTGCAAATGTGAATGTGTTACAAAGTAAAATAGAGAGAGAGAAGGGAAAAAAGTACGTGGGAGCCACACACACACAACAAAGTGTTGAAGAGTTACTCTAAATAATATTAGAATTATGGGGAAGGCTACATACAGGATGAGTCATCCATCATTTAAATATGTCAATCAGCTGACACTCCACGTTTAAATCTAATCTTCAGACTCCTCCATTCTCAAAAGAAAAAAAAAGGGAACAGTAAGTAGCAACAACAGCAGCAGCAGTCTTCACTTTATGCATAAGTAGGAGTCCAATCTTCATATCCCATTCTGTTTCCCCATCCACAGGAGGAAGAGGAATATATAAAGAAAATCCCAGGGAAGTAGTTCAAGCGTCAAAAGGTAAATCTCACTTGTCAACTAAAACCACGACATACAACCAACACGTAAAGCTGGAGAAAGAGAGAAAAGAGGAGGAAAGGACCACCTCCATCATTTTCCATTTTCTTCCTTGTATTCAAATTCCCGTCTTTCCAAACAACAGAGAGAGAAAGAAAGGGAGAATGTGTGTGTGGATGTGTATGGCTTTTCCTATTTTTGCCATTGGCATTTAAACACAACAAAGTAGTCAACTTTTTCTCAAACTCTGCCTTTCTCCCTCCCTCTCTCCCTCCATCATATCTCCAACTTGACAATACACACACAGAAAACACACAACAACCAGACGACAGAACACGTCCTCCTCCTCCCATTTTTGCATTCTAAATTACTTGCCGCCTCCAAGAAATATGGAGGAGTGTGATGATGGTGGTGGTGTGTACGTGTGTGTGCCAATCGGCAATCGCCCAGAGCTCCTCTTGTCAAACTCAAAACTTGGAGAGAGAGGGAGGGAGAGAGGAGGGGAGGATGGAAAGTGAGTGAAAGTTCTCTCACTTTCACTCTGCGCTCTCAATTCCTTCCAAAACGTCTCTTATAAATTCATAATGTCCTTTTGTATAATGGAGATTCACATTTCCCCTCCGCATTTTCCAGCCCAGCTTTAATTTACACTTTACTTTCCTTGTGTACTCACACAGATAGGAGTTTCAAAAATGTATGTGTTCATCGTTCGGCGGCTCTCTCTCTCTATGAAAATGTTTTCGGGGGAATATGGATTCCTTGTCCCACACACACAAACACACACTACAGACACAGAGGGAGAGAGACAAACGCTTTGAGGGTGGGGGAATTACCCGGATTTGTTTCAACAGGAGAAGAAAAGGCATATTAAAGCATGTGGCCATTAAATGTTGTATGGAAATCTCATCGCCTACATCAAGTCATTAGCCATTAGCCAGTCACTCAAGTTCACCATTCCGTATACCTTACATACATTAATACGTATAGCGATTTCCATCAGTGAAATGAAAGTGCCCGTCATTCTGATCGTACTTTCTCCCAAACAGAAATACACACACATACACACACACACACCGTCATCATTATCAGTCATTGGGGTACTTTAGTTTTGGATTTGATACTCTACACGAGCTAAAAACAAGTACTTTGAACCATTAGAGAACTGCTGCTCTTTTCTCTCTGTCTCTCTCTCAACCGATCGGTCACACTGGAAATGGAGAGGATGAGTGACAAGCTCGATTTAGTTCAGCTTATTTTGGACAGGATAACCAATAAGCCAAATGTAGAGAAGGACATGCAAAGCAATCGAGGGTTCTTGTTGACTAGGATATTTCAATATTGACTCCATTCTATTTACTTTCTTGTACATAGAAGTCCTTCTGAATAAAAATATTGGTGTGAGTGTGATGTACAGAAAATGAGGAGGAGGAGGTGGAATGAAGAGGGAGGGAGGAAGAAACTTTTCGAATTCAGGAAATTGACGAGTTTCTCTTATAGCCATTTTGTTGGCGGCTTCTATTTACTTTCCAATTTTTTTCATACATTTTTTTCAGAAAATAGAATCCATTTGATGACCCAAGTTTGAAAGTAAAGAAGGCGGAGAAAAATGTCTACATTCTCTACAAAAACCACACACACACGTTTTGGAGGATCATTGAAAAATTGGAGAGAGAGAGAGAGAGAGAGAGAAAGAAAGAGTGAGGCTTTTTCATGTGGGAATTGAATGGGAAATCTTTGTGTGAGTGAGAATCACATAATTTTGTTTCATACAGAAGGCGTCAGTGTAGAAATGGCTTTTTATTCCTGAAAGGACACAAGTGCCTCAGGGACCCAATGAGAAAAGCAGTCTCTCTACTCTAAAAAAGGGAAACTTTTTCATTGACTGACGTTTTCATTTAAATACTTGATTTAATTTAATTGTGTGTGTGTCGTGTGTGGAGGACTCGGATACTGGGCGAAATTTTCAATGTCATGAATGACTTTCTCTTGTGAGAGAAAGTGAGGGACTGTGTGTGTGTATGTGGAGTGTATGTAGAAATGGAAATCATATTATTATTTGAGGGAATGAGAGAAGAGTCCCCAATATTGTGCCTGTAGGACCAATGAACGGAATGGAGTGCACAATGACACTTGATAATAATAATAATTCTCAAGTCCAAAAAGACGTCTGCTTGTGAGACGATGAGTGCATGATCATTGTGGGAATATGTTGTATTTTTTTTGAAAATGGGAAATGGGAGATGGAATCAATTTACGGAGCAATTATCAATCTTCAATGAACCAATTTAATTAAAACTACGTACATGCGACACGCCAAGGTTTGCTGCGTGTACACCTCACCACATTTAGTGGAGGTGAAAGGAGGAAAAAGAAAGGTAGTGGAGGGGAGAGGAGAAAAAATGGAGAAGTGGGAATTTGTAGAGCTTCCCTTTGTTCCTGAGACTAATGAAATTTTTAGTGACGTAAGTACAATATGAGGAGAAGGAGGAGGTGGAAGGGGTGAGTGAGGTTACCTTATATTTTTAGAGTTTTGCCAACAAATTTGGGCCATTATAAATTACTAATTGATTGAGATGGAAGAACGTGTGTGAAATATTAATATGAATAAATGTACAAAATACAGACTAAGTGTAGTGTATGTACATAATGGATGTTTGGCCTTCAAAGGTCAACTTTGTAAAGGACTCCCTATTTTTCTTGTCGTTGGCTCCCACACACGTGCAACACATTTTTTATTCATTCTTTCTTTCTGAAAAAAGACTGTACGGTTCTCTCTCACTCTTTTCTCAGGATTTTGACATGAAGCATTAAAATGGCTTAACCTTAATTTACCTGATTGTGTGTACAAACAAATGGGGAGGAACGTAGACTAGGAATGTATGTACGTATGTACTAACTATGTATACTTTATTCAAAATGAAACATGAAGTAATAAAGGGAGAAAAAATCCCGTCATTTTCTGACAGTCTCCTTCATGTACGAAGTACATACTCAACAACTCAAGTCCACCAAAGAAAAAAAAAGATAATGACCAAGAGACACTGGAATTTTTCCTACTTTTTTTCTTTTCTTGGGTGTGAGTCTTAGTTTGTGGGTACAAAGGAAGAGAGGAAGATAATGCGACCATGTTTCACTGTCATAGCTCTCCTTCCATCCTTAATTATACTCTAGTGGTTCACCATTGCAAAAGCCTACGGACGTCAGAGACGAAGAGGAGGAGGACAGCAGAATAAATCGTGTGACTTTGAAAGTTGACAATCTCTTCTCTCAAGTATATTTTGATATTTTTCTTACTCTCAAAAAATGTGAGAAAAAAGATGGAGGAGAAGAACGTCTTCCGGCTACACGGATAAGTGAGTATAAATTCAACACCTACGCTCCAATACTTTGTGTATTGTATAATTGTGTGTGGGTGTGTGCTGTATTTTATTTTGTTTTTTTTCTACATAGAATAGGTAGGTCAATGGAGAGAAGAGATTTCTGGAGGAGTATGAGTAATTGTTGTGTGAGAATTTCCCAGAGAGAAATCTTGTCCTTATTTTTCATGCTTGTTGTCATGAAATGTCATCATAATGATAAAAGTAGCTGAACGATTCACAAACTTGTCAGGACATGATTGAGGAATATGAGAAGTGGTGGATTTGTGGATGATGATGTGTGGTGTGTTTGCAATTAAGGATAAAAAGATGAGTGGTTGACAGAATCAAGAAAAATCTTTCTCTCGCTTGATTTCCCCCAGCGCAACAATCTGAAGGAAACTCTCAAGGAAAAAATTCCTTTCTCCACGCCTCCCTTCTCCAGCCTCCGCTTTCTCCAGCTGCCAAGATAATCTTTGACTCTTGACTTAACCCGGTGTGTGCTTGTGTGTGTACGTATGTCTTGTCATCTTCATTGTAGTAATCTGTAGACGTGGACACAAAGTAAAGGAGAGAGGAAAGGACTTCAAAAGCGGATTTTCTTTAATTCTTCCATATGTATATTATTATATCACAACTAAAATAAATGCTAAATCCACAACGACAATCAGCCCAAAAACTCTTTAAGACTTTCTCTCTTCCTCTCTCTCTCTAATCCATTTGATTTCCCTCTTCCCTCTTCCCTCGTCCCCTCCTACTCTTCAGGATAAAAAAGTACGTGAATGGAAATGGAAGACAGTCAGAAGAAGGATAGATAGGAAATCGGGACGGAGAGTCCACACACACGCACTCCCATCCAATGCACACAAGTCAATATTTACATTGTTATCTGTCAGTCTATTCTCAAGACTTAATTCACTTATGAGACAACGTAACAGCATTTTGATTATCCAGTCAAAACTCGGAGAATAGCGGGGAGCGGCAAAGGCAGACTATAAAAAAATCCGCCTCAGCATCATTTACAGAGTGATAATTTTTCATTCAATTTATTTGACAGAGTGGAGAAAGCGAGACGAAAAGAGACAAAGAGAATGGCTCTATCTTCAAGATCCTTAGATAGTCTCGTCCTGTCATAACAATAATAGTAAAGAAAGTCTTTCCCTATTTTGGCACAACAAAAAATAAAACAAAGTGAAATATAAAGATTGGATGGCACTTGATGGTGTGTGTGTGTGTGATTAAAGTTAATATGTCCCTGTCACCCCAATTGATGATAGTTGAGAGCTAATGGAGGGTTATGTGAAGATTAATGTAATTTTTAAAATTTATCCGGTCATCAGGGCACAAATTCGATTAACGTCATCTTCCTTTTCTTTCTCCTCCTCCTCTACTCCTACAGCTTCACAATCCCTCAAAAAATGAAGAAGAAAAGTTTGGAACTGGAGCAACAGCCGCAAAACTAGTGTAGTAGTAGATGCAGTATAGCAGAGCACAGCAGGAGATTAGAGTGTTGGCGGTGTGGTAGTGTAATAATGACGGATTGACGATCCAGCTCAACTACCTACTTTGGAAAGGAGAGAGAGAGAGAGGAGGAAGAAAAGTTGATGTGGGATTTTTGGTGGGGAGTATCTGAAGAGGAGAAAGCAACAAGACAAGACAAAGTAACTGAGGGACTCGGAGGAATTGGAACAGAATGAGAAATATAAGTTTTGGTTGGTGTGAGGAGGAGGATTGGAGTGTCTGGTGTGGTTTGGTTGTAATGTAATACACGTTGAGCTAGGGTGTAAAACATTTCCCCCCTACTGTGGTGTCCAAGTCTCCAGGCTCTCTTTCTCCCTTCTTTCTTTCTCCAGCTCTACAATCTTGTAGTACTTTATACAATGCTTTCTCTTCTTTCTCTACATGTATGTACAACATGTGTGGGTGTGCTCGCCTGACTGCTTGAGTACGAGATGAAAGGAGTGTTAAGGAATTTCCTTCAAGGAATTGAATCTCAGCTTAATAGCAAAAATGTGGGGAAGAGAGAGAAAGTTCAATAGAAAAAAAATCAAAATCTTTTTATGCCACTTTAGCATATAAATAGCATTATTCTACTCGACTATTCAGGGAAGGGGGACGCTTTATACTGGTATGATGTAATACCAGTGTGTAGGACATATGAAAGGGATGGTAAAAACTTTTTCTTTGTTACACGCTTTCTCTCTTCCTCTTTTTTTATGAAAGTCAGTCGTCTAGAGATAAGAGTAAACAAGAGAGAGGGAAACAGATGAAATTTCCAACATTGTTTTGACTGGAGAAACTCAAGTATCGGAAACGTTGGAAAGTCTTAAATAGTATTTGTGTTTGTGTATGGGAGAGAAAGAGAAAATTTTAAATACACTTTCACCACCATCTTCTTCCAAATCAGTAATTTCCAATTGGAACAGGATTTTCTCTTTAGAAATATTTCTCTCAAATTCTGCTATTTTTTATTTCTACTTAATTATTATTTTAAAATTTTGACATTTCACCGCCCATCACTTTGATTCGTAATTGCCTAACACGAGACGATCACTTTTTTCCACATTTATCATAGATTTCTGAACATTTGGAATTAGTCGTAGATAGTCATGTGACCGGAAGAAAAAGTTGGATTCATTGAACTCCCAGGAAAGAAGAGATTGATGGACATGTACGGGGTTAAAAGTTTGATCTAATTACATACTTGGAGAAAAGATGAACTACTTTTATTTCTTCGCATTACAAAGTTCGTATCTCTCTATATCTCCCACGCTTTTCCCTCTCCTTCCCTCAACCCACGCGTCTCGTGGGCAAGAATAAATCTTTGATAATCCAACTTGAGAATTCAAGAGATTTTTTTTCTTTAAAAAAGCAAATCCTCTTTCTTCCTTATGTCTTCCTCTCTACATCAAAGTCAGCTTGAATTTGACACTAGGATCATTTAAAATAATGATGAAGAATTCGACTGTCAACGACAGGGAATGAGGATTGATAGACTTTTCTCATGGAGGCGGAAAAGGTTGAGGGTGAGGAAGAGGCTTTTACGAAACTTGTTGACACTGCCGGGGAATCCTATCAAAGATTCTCTACAGAGAGTGAGACACACACACACGCACAGAGAGATGAAGGTGGAAGGAGGGAACCAAAAAAATATATTTTATTGACTTGTGGAGGACAAGATTTTCCTTTTAAACTTAATCAAAGTTTCATATTATTTTGAGTAAACTGGATTTTTCTTTTTGTTTTTCCGTCCGTTCGTTTGTGTCTTAAAAATTGGAATTACGAATGAAAAGGTGTGGGTGTTTAATAATAATAATACACATGGCCGTGTGTTTAATAGACAGTTGTCCCTGGATGTGTGTTGCGTACAATGTCAAAATACAATATCCTCCTCTACTTTGTAAATAATTTAACTTGTGTGGGAATAATTGACACAGCCTCAACAGTTTCATCTTACTCGCCCCAACCTACATAATATATTTGCTCAGTGTGACAATATTTTGTTCTCATATGATTTCAGCCGATTAATAAGACGACAACTGCGTACATCCCTCACCCGATGTCCTCCTCATAAACTTGTGAAGACAAGAGTTGAGACAAAAGACGAGGAAGAGCTTTAGAAACATCATTTGAGAGATTTTACATAGTTGGTAAAAACAACAGTTTGAATAATTCCAGTTAAATCCGACCAACTTAATCCATAGCGAAAGTTGTGTGTGTGAAGGAGTAGGAGGAATGTCTATTTATAGTTTATCCCGCGTACTACATACTATGCTCTCATTGACTTTAATTGTCCAATAATTTGTCACATTATCTAGTTAGTTGATGACTGCTGAGAACAGCAGTATCCAACAGTTGTAGCAGCAGCAGCAGAACAAGAACAAAGAATGAACTGACTCATGATGTGCAAAGTCAAATTGACGACGTTTTAAATAAGACAAACTTTGTTACTGAGGCCAATTCACAGGATTCACAAGGGAGTCGGGATGAGGGATGAGCAATAATGGGAAGTTCTTCTCCCTCAAAACATCCTCTTAAGACAAGTACATACCGACACACAGATAATTTTCTCTCGCCTCAGCCTTCTTGGACTCCATCGAGGAGTTTGGGTTAGAGTGAGAAAAACAAGAGAAATTACATTAGAAGAGAGAGAAAGGGAAAAGGGCGTAACTATCAATCCTCCCCACTGTGTGTTGTAGATATCTCCGTATCATGTCTTGACATGCACAGGCACACATATAGTACAATCCAGCAACCTAGTATCATCTCCCCTATGGAGCTGCTTTCTCTCTCTCACAAAGAGTAAGTTGAAATAATTGTTCTTGTCTTCCTTATTACCAGCGGCACTTTCTTCCCTTCTCCCTCGTTTTCCTCTCTTCTGTTGTTTTTAACAATTTTCTCTCATTTTCCCTTTCTTGTTTTTCTTTCTCTCTCTCTACCACGGCCTCTAATTTAACTTGTGACTCGCGTCATTCATCACCAAAATACCAAGCTCCTCTTCTTCCCTACACACAAGAAAGCTTGTGACGTAGTCAAACAAATGGGTTGTCATCCCTGACAAAACGAGAACAGGAGATGAACATTATTTATGCTCATCCTCCTCCTCCGCACTCCAGGGCTAGAGTCGAGTCAGACAGGCATGGGAGGGGAAAGAAGTAGCCGAAAAGTTTACAAACCCCCAATTAGATTGTACATTCTCTGGTAATTGTGAAAATACAAAATAAATTATTATGATAAATTTATCGCGCCTGCCCCCATTAACCATCCTTCTCTTCACACTCACAGAAAAGGAATTTGCAACTTTCCCTTCTCCCGTCACCTCTACACACACACACACAGAGTTTCTACCACATACAGGGGGATAATCAGGATGAAGTTTATTAGGTCGAGTCAAATGAAGCTATCAAATCTTCAGAGGAGAAGGACAAAGCAGTTCCAACCCCCAGGTTATGAGACACCATTTAATAATAATAATGAGGAAAGAAGGATGGTGGGGATAGACATAATACCAGAATGTTTGTTTGTGTGTGTGGTGAGGGAGATTAAAGAGGCGCTTGGAGCGGAAAGCCGTGTGATTCAATGTGTGTTTGTGAAATTATATGGAATAGTCTGGAGTACTAAGATGTTTTCAATAATAGCCACTTTCTCCATAGTTAAGCCAAAAACCCTTTGTTTGTACGAGTGTGTCTGTGTGTGTCCTCGTCACTTAGTATATCCATTAGGTATATTTGCGTGTGTGTCGAGATTGAGTGGATGATTGAACAAGGAGAGAGAGGGAGGAGCGGAGGGAAAGGGAAAAAAGATTAATTTCACTATCAATCAGTCAGAGAATTGCAGCCAACTTATTTCCTACTCCTCCTTCACTTTACATAACTCCAACTTTGAGCAGTTAGAGGAGAAAGAAGGGAGAGAAAGAAAGTCTTTCTTAGAAAGAAAGCGGGGTAGAGGGAGGGAATATTTGTAAATGTCATGAAAACATTCATTTGAATCTAAATGACGTAGTGTGTCGTCAACATTTCATTATCCTTCTCCTACATTTTGTTCAAGGACGTAAACTTTTTCTTTCTCCTTTCACTCCCCAATACAACATTTCATACTTTTACTTCACCAAATTTAGTGCAGTGTGGAGTAGTTCGGATGGAGGAAAGACTGTAGAAAATTGGCTTGACTTGTGTGTGTGTAGAATTTTTACAATTTCAATTCCATACATTTTATTTTCCCTCAGCCAATATCCCGTATGAGTGTGTTTACAAGTGATGCGGGGGTTAACAAAGAGAGAGAAAGAGAGAGATTGTAACAAAAAGAATTATTATATTATTACTCGAGCAAATGTCATAAATGAATTGTTAAACGGCGTAACAGACTAGGGGCTACCCTACAGTGAAAAACAGGGAAAGAGGTTGCAGCTGCTACGCCCGTCATTCCACGTTTGAAATCAAGAGGGAAGAAAAATTATTACAACTTTCTCTTCTCTCTCTCTGGAGAGAATCGTTTTTACAGGGAAACACAACCAATTTCCTCATGTTCTCTTCAAGTCATTTTGTGTGTGTGTGACTCTGTACTTTATGATTATGTTAGGAAGTAAAAAAATCTCACTCCCCTTCACACACACACACACATTTTATCCACCATCTACATATTATATGGGGGCTCTGGTTGTATATCAAACTATTATTCTAAAATCAAGGAAAGTGAGTTGACTGGAGTGACTCAGTGATTTTAGAGTTCAAACATACCTACACTACACACATATTTATGAACAGAATGAAAGGAGAAAGGATTTTGACTATAATATTTCAAATTGAATTTGTAAATTGTGCACTCTCTCTCTCTGTAGATTGAGCTCTTGTTTCAAAAGACAAGCTTTGGAATTCTTCAAGAAAGAGAGAAACTGAGGGATGTGCAGAGTCAATAGAGAAAGCAGAGAGAAAGTAATACACACATTAAGCCGACTTTATTGACTCGCATTAAATGTGGAAAGAGAGAATTTGAATCTGGTTTCCTCCTTCCTTCCTACACAGTACATCCACAATCCACACACACACGCACACTAATATACTGGAGAGGGGCGCTCGTCTATGTGATTTTCTTTGTTCACCAACTCATGGAGAAGTGACAAGAGTGTGTGGAGGAGAATGATGAAGTGGTACCTCCAAGCCTTGCTTAATATGAACAGCTGGATAATAATGATCTCCTTCTCCTTTCTCTTCATGTATTGATATAATATTACACTATTCATTCTAGGTGACAAAATAAGCAGTGTCAATGATTTTGAGTCAATAGCAATCTACCCTCATATTGTAAACATTCAAACACACACACACTCACGCGACAATCTACAATGTTAGAACAATCGTAGAGAAATATCCTTTGAAACGCTTTTCATCAACTTCAACCCACATCACACTTTGACCTACCACACACTCCATTCTATCCCTCATTCCTTACTGGAAGCATGAACACCAATTTACCTCAAAAAGTTGAAAACCTGGTTTTTAAAATCATATTCCGGTATTCTTAATCAGTCTCTCTCCTCTCTCTCTCTAGCCTTCTTCACTCTTTGCTTTCTCCGAACTGAATTTAAACTAGATAGGTGTAGGTGGAGATATTGTGTGTAATATGATCCTCTAATTAATAATATTTTCCGCATTTCTCCCTCCTCCTCTTGGAAAATTAGGCCTTTGAAAAACTACACAAGATCTCATTGCAACACACAATGAGGGAAACCAAATACAATACACAAAAAATTTCTGGGAAAGAAATTCTATTTACAGCACCAGCAACCAACTTATCAATTAGTTGAAAATGCTGCAGGAAAATTCTTCCAATGCAAATCCATGTTTCGTGCAATATGGTCCATTCACATAAAGCTGACTTTCTCCCCTATGTCAACAGTTATTCCCCTCACCGATTCAATTAAAATATGCAAAGAGCATTGCAAAGAGAACATAGAAATGGAGGAAACCATGCAGATTCCATGCGAGCAGAATGGTAATTACCGTCCATAATCATTCATTCCCAACAAACTTTTTTTTATGTTAATTTTAACTGACCATATTTGACCCCTGACTTTCTCCCATCATCATTTGTATAATTCGCCATGTGTAAGTCCTTACAATTATTACTTATTCCCCACAACAATTCTTTTCCCCTTCTGACTCTGCTGTTCATTAATTTCCGAAATGTCCTTGGTCCGCCCCAACTAACTGTTCTACTGATCTCTTTCAGTGGGAGGATGATAGAAGGAGAGAAATTGGAAAAGTTTATTATTTTATTGCTATTCTCAGAGATGAAGACTTTCCAAGGAACAACTATTAATCGTGATTGTTACGATAATGATAGACTTTAGTCCATGTTGAAGAGCATAGTTGGTTGAAAAGCTCATCAAGACATAGAGAAAGAGAAAGCGCTGAAAGGAGAACTAAGAAATGAAATGATAATCTCTACAACTAAACAATTGAATTCATTTTCACAAATGTGAGAATGATTTCACACGCAAATACAACACAAAATCGACTCAACTTTTTTTCGGCAACACCCAACACACACACTCTCTCTCTGCTAATCGTCATAAAAACTTTGGGAAGTGAGTGTAGAACACAATGGAAAACTGTTGCATGTCTTCCTTTCTGTCTCTTGTCTCGGGTGTCTCCAGTCTGCTGGAGAGAGAGAGAAGCTACTTTGGATGGTTGAATGAAGCCTGTGAAATGGAGATAAAACGAATGGAACAAGTTACGACATGCACTTTTCACTTCCCCCAAAAAGTTTGTCCTAAACTCTGTCTCTCTCTCTCTCTCTTGGAACACACACCTTGGCACCATGTCACCACAACTGTTGTGTGTCTTTACTAATACCCACCTACATACTCCAAGTCCTTTGCGGGAGAGAAGAACAAGAAAATAAAACTTTTTCGTCCTGGACAAAAGACAAAGTTGTGTGAAAATTTGTAAATCTAAAGCTTTCCAAGAGTTTCCCTGAGTGTCTCTCTTCTCTCTCCGCCGCGTGTGTGAGTTACACTCCACTCAACACTCATATTAATTTATTATTTCAACCACACTGACAGGTTAATATTGTGTCTGTAAATTGAGAAAAAGATGGCTATAAAGAGGCAATTTAATGATGAATGAAGACTACCAAGAATTCTCCTCTTGAATAAATTTATTTATGACTTTCCCGTCTTCCATTCTTCTTTCCCCTCGTTTCTCAAATAGGCCATACTGTTGTACAACAACAACATTAAAATTAACGACCGAGTCTACATTACAATACACACCCAAACACCAAAACATTTTGTGTGGGGGACAGAAAGAAAAGTACAAATAATGGAGTTTTTCACATTTTCATTTTTACGCAAGTTGTCCCAACAGAAAGAAAGGGTGGGTTGGAAGAAGTAAGATTTTTGTGAAATCTTTACTTTCTCTATTCTTCAAGTTCTCCTCCACCTCTCTTCCACCTCCTCCCGGAACAAGTGTAAAATACATATAAAACAAAAAAGTTGTGTCCATTTCAGTCTTTCCAAACTTAAAAAGTGGAGACCACAAAAAGAAAGGAGAAAGCAGAGTTTGGGATAGACTCACAAGGAAATCTCTCTAGAGAGGAATTTATGCCAAGAAGAGAAAAAAAAATTACGAAATAAAAATTTCTCCATTTCTCTTCCTCTCTACCTCCTACTATAAGACGTTCCCCCCCCCCTACACACACACTTGTATTCTTCATTCATACACAGACGGAGACGGAAAAAATTGTGAAGTAAGCCTTGTCTTCTCTTCATTTTCCTCTCCTCACTCTATCTCCTCCTTCAGTTTCAAATGCCATTCTGCGTTGAGTCCCAACTCACCCTCACATCTCGATCATAGACACTGATAGAGAGAGGGAGAAAGCAAGAGAAAGTCTTGAACAAAAGATTCTTGGTAAATTCCAAGTACAAAAATACAACTTGCTCCACTGGTCATGTGAGAGTATGTTTCTCTTTCTCTTTCCAAGTCTTGGTTCTGTAGTGAAAGACTGGGAAAGTAGGAAAATCTGCTTTGAAACATAAACTATTTTCTCCGAGGGATGAAGATAACAGTAAGGAGGAAGAGAAGGAGGAGGAGGAGAAAGAAGCATGAGAGATAATCGGAGGAGGCGCATCAATGCGTCACATTCAGGAAGAAAAATAGTGCGTTTCCCCGACTCTAAGTCGCTCTATTCTGTTACTCCTACATAAGTTATAAGGAGAGAGAAAGATTTCTTTTATATATTTATTATGAATAGAGCTTCACTTTTTTGAGATGCAAGCATCAAAGCTGAAACTTGTCTTGTCTCACTATCACTCTCTGGGTACAATGCCCAAAAAATCTGTGTAGAGACAAGGGAGGGATGAGAAGATGATGCTGTCGAAACATTGACAAGTGCTCCAATGTTGTGTATTGTACTGCCCTGAGTCAAGGGAAGGACTTGCGTGTACAAAAAACATATTTCCCTTTCTCTCCCACTTTCTCTCTCTGTCAGTTTTATTCAACAGAGGAAGAGTATATTGACACCAGCTGGTTCTAATCCTCTCAAACATTTTTCCCCGTCCGTCAGAAATATCTAAAGCTCCTCTCTCATATTTCTTGCAAGACGAAGCACATTTTAGATGCTAACACATACAAGATATGAGATATGTACACAGTACAAAGGTAAAAGACTATTATGTGACCCATGCCTGTAGTTTGACTTTGCATTTCTCTTTTTACATCCCCCTCTCCCCAAATCCTCGGATATGGTGGAGAAAATAGGGAGGAGGTCTTTCTGACCTCTAACTAGGTTACAATTTCATGAGGCTAACTCCAGTGCATTCCCAATTACCCAACGTCCGTAGAATTCAATGTTGTATGGAGGAGAGAAAAAGTTGATTAAAATTAGATGGATTAGATCACAGGTCATGTCCACATCCACATTGCATTCACAAAAAAAGAAGAGAAAAAAGACAAGACGAGTTAATTGATCAGAGACAAGTTCAAAATGTAGAAATAGAATCATGTTCTCTTTCACCAATTACATTAAACATACACTCTCCCTCCTCGTGCCAAGAGGGAGGAGGAGGACTGGTGAATTCTTGTCGTCAGAGTACCAGAATACCAGAATAAAAAGGGATGGAGAAGATAGGGACAAGAAAGACGAGATGGTTTGTCAAGAGGAGGAGGGGAGAAAGTAGGGATAATTATCAGCGTTCCGGGGAGACGAAACAAATCCCTCCATTGAGACCATCCCGATAAGAAATATGGCAAATGTCAAAGAGTCTCTCCTCCTCTTTCTCAAGACCACATAGTCACAATAAAGAGCAAACTCCACACTCCCTAATATTGTGCACACATCCCGACTACTTTCACTGTGCCTGACTCGTATGCAGTGGACTATTATTGAGGGAAATCAAGAGAAATAATTCTTTGAAGACTTCTCCCCTTTCATTTCCTCCTCTTTCTCTCCCTCTCCCTCTCCCTTTGACTAACATTATTTCCAGGCATTGAAAAAACAGACGTTACACAATGAGAATTGGGGAAGACGACCTCTTGGGTTTACAAGTGTGTACATAGAAGAAAGGTGATGACAGTGAAATTGAAAATAATAGACTTTTGACTCTCATAGTGGAGGATTCCCAGGACAAAATGTATTCCTCATTTTTTGAAATTGAACAAGATGGAAAAAATAAACCTTCCCTTTGACGGCGGAACAAGAGATGGAAGGACTCGTTGAACCTGAACCTGATTGTCCCTTGCAGTTCATTCTATATTTTTAATGTGGTTTCTCTCCAGATTGTTCACACATGAAGGAGAAGGTTTCAAAATTTTACACATGTACACCATATTTTGAAATTCGATTCCAAGATTTCAAGGATTTTTACTATTTTACTACTACCAATTTCGGGTGCACAGACTCAATATGCAAAACGGAGTCTGGGATTTTTGCATCCCCCTTTCATGGTAAAATTTACTTGTATGGAAAGGAGACAGACTCAAAAATCAACCGTGAATTCCCTCCACGTGTCTCCTCCTCCCAGTAACACAATGAATAGTGAAGAGTTGTTAAAATTTAGTGTCAGATTAAACTTGAAGAGTGGGAGTCAAGGGAAAGAAGCCTCCCTGGTGGTGTCTGCGTGTGTGTGGGCGTGTGGGTGAAATGGGCGTCAAGGAAAATAAATTTAGGGAAATTTCCTCCCTCCTTTCTTTCGCAGAAGAAAAGGAAGAAACTAAGTTGAAATGACAGACTACAGAGGTTGAAGGGGTGAAGGGACTCTTGGAAAAACATTTTTTCCTTTCAATATCCATTAATCCATAATCTCAGAACAGTGTACAATCCGTACACAATAAGTAGATGTGGTGTAGTCAAATTTATCAGAAAATGTTAAACAAGCATGATCAAATCCGACCTTCTTATTCCCCTCTCCTCCTTTCTCCAATCGGAGAAAATGTGTGACAACAAATCTCCTCTCGACAAAACTATTCCTTATAGTACATCCCTCTTCCTTCTCTATTTCCACAGTCGATAATTTGACTAGAATTTTCTTCAAACTCAAAGAAATTCTCTCTGAGAACATTTCCCTGCTCCACCTCCTCCTCCTCCTCTCGTCTTAATGTCGTATATCGAGGACAAGAAAAAAAACTCCCTCCTACACCGACATTGAGATTGAGATCAAAGGAAATGAAAAATGTGATGCGGATGAGAGGATCTCTGAGGAGTATAAAGAAAAAATCAAGATCTTCCCTAACGATTTCCATCCATATTTACACAAATTTACTGTGTATTTGCTAGCTGGAAATAATTTGCATGACGTCCAATCACACACATACAAGAGATCCTCAACTTTCTCTCTTACTTTCTCTCTATCTATTTTCACCCAGAGATCATCTGTCTAATCATGAGTAATAATAAGATGAGACGACATGTCAACCAAAATTAGTCCCTAATGCCCCTGTCCGACTGTACGTGTGTGTGTCCTCGTTTCATTTGAAACTCATAATTTTCCACGGTATTAATCTTGACTCCTCACATAACAATTATAACCCTCGCTCTCTCTACTCTTTCTCCGAACCGTTCTTTGACAGAGGGAAAGGAGAGAGACCCTTCATTTTGAAATGGTACTTGTTCCCATGAAGGGCTCTCATCATCCTCCATAAAACAAAATTAAATGTTCATCTTACCCTCCCCTTCTCATCCTACCTTGCCCTCAATGAGTCAACCCACTAAATGATTCCCTTTCAATCCAATTTTGTAATGCACATTTTATAATTTGACTAACTTCTAGAGTATTACATCTTCATCATCCTCCAAATTATATTATGCCCCTACAAACGATAAATACAATATCCATGTACGATTAGGGTTCCAAAATCGATGGACCCTGGCCTTTGTGTCTATTTCTATTTATTCACGTACATTTCCTCTCCGGAAGATCAAAAGGTGGAGAGGAAGAGAGAGAGAGAGAAACCATATCAAATAATCATCAAAAAATATAGTTGAAACCTCTTCTTCTCCCCTTTTCTCTCACACAGTCGGAGAAACATAAGCAGATAGGACTTCTTTGTTCCCCCTCCACACATAATATGAAGAGAAAGAGAGAGAGAGAGAGAAAGGGGTGGTTGGGTTATAAATCAATTTTATCTCGGATTTCCCTCGTTTTCTCTCATATTAATACTTTTCTTTGTTACACCGTCTCATCTCTCCCTCTTTTCCCCCACAACGCCACTGTTGCTTTCCTTTCACGTGGCCTGTACTTGACTTGTTCAGCCCAAACATTATCCATTTTATGGTTCAAAAACTGACAGTCAGTCTCTATTATTTTGGACAATAAGGGAGGGAAGCCTGGAAGCTATGTCTATGTCTGTCTGTGTACTACATGTATTTGTTTGGGGTGAAAAGAGTGGGTAGAATAACAACAGTTGAAAGACAAACTCTAATTTCCCGTCCTCAACAAATAGAAAAATTCTTTCGGGATATTTTTTTTGAAGAAAAAATAATAATAGTCCGTTCATACTCCATTTTCTTTGGATATTTTCTCCAAAAAATACACAAATTTATTTTTTTCTTTTAACAGATTTCGTTCAGAGAAAGTGGAGAAATGAGAGAAAGTAAAAAAACTTGAAATTGAGTCTTACCTTTTTGACTGTAAAGATTGGATTATTGTGTTGTCAACAGGTGTTCTGGAGTCGGGGTTGATTGTGTAAATTGACCTTTTATTTGTGCTGTGCCTGAAAGACTGGTCCGTTCAAAGTGTCCTGCACTGGAATACTGGATAAAAACTACTGGCGACGACAGAGACAGGCAGACAAATAAAGTGTATGTGAGGAAGAGAGAAAGTTAGAGACGTGATTTGAAGTGGAGCTTCGGATTCGGACTAGAATCTATTCCAGCTGTTGTTCCTCCTAGTGTGTGTGTGTGTGAGAGAGAGAGACTTGCTCCGGGAAATATTTTTTGGGGAGGTTTTATTTTTTGTTTCCAACAGGATTTCAACTCTTCAAACTCTCTCTTATGTAGTTGGGTGAAATTGAAAAAGTCCGTCAATTTTTTTTAACTCTTTTTCCTCCTCCGCAGCAACTGTTACTGTTTCAATGGAAAGGAACAACTTTTCCCTTTAGTTGAGTTGTTGAAGAAGAACTTGTTCAGGAATGTTGTGAGTGTGTGGAAGGGTAGGCGGGTGATGTGGTGGTGGTTTTGGTCTGTTTTTGGTTTCGACGGTGGTTGGTTGGTTGGTGAGAGACAAGCTGTCCGGGAACTTATGAGGGTGTAAAAATTCCTGATGGATGAATTTATACGGCCATTCTCCATGACGTCATGATCATCTTGTGTGTGTGTGTGCTTTCTCTCCCCCTCCTCTCCTCCTCTCCTTTCCCCTCATATACTTTAAGTTTCCACAATTCTCTCTCCCCCTCCGAACTTGGCTCAAGATTCGCATTTATGGAGAGTCAGTCCAGCCCCATTCCTCCTGAATTGCGCATCAGGAATAAACAATCGAGGGACGACATTACATTACAATCTAAAACCCACTGCCAACCATCATTCGAATGGGTACTCCATATTCCATATGACCATGGTCCCTCACTTAAAATCCACATCCATCCTCTGTACATTGTAGGAAGTCTGTCAATCTTCCCCATTCTCTACCACCCCGAGTTGAAATAACCCCTCTTCTCCGCCCCACAAAAGATATTCACACACACACACCATGCCACACACCACAGTACAAATGTGTGTCATAGTCGGATACCCTGGAAACCCATTATTTTTCGGAAAAACAAATCGCTAATTCAATCCTTCCAGCAACCCACGCCTTTACTTTGTCTTGTGTTGTTGTGTGCTTGTTGTCCTCGAGTCTACGTCGCTTTCCTCATGTCCTCCTGTATCTGCCCCCTTCAATTTGTCAAATGTCAAAAGATTAACGAATTAAAGAGCAATATTGAGCGGATTTTCCTTTTCAAATATTAATATCCTTGATTTTTTCCTCTCTCTCCTTCTCTCCTGTTTCTGTGTCGGCTGGGTGTTTTTCTCCTTCCTTGTCCCATATTTCATGACGATGACACACTTGTTGTTGTTTCTCTTTAATTCTACGTGGACAAGTGGCTGAGGTAAATACCTCAAAGCGACTACATCCTCCTTTCATGGTACATCGTTTAGGCCAATATTCATTCTTTCATCTTTTTTATGTATTTTGAGATAATAAAAAGACCAGGTTTTATTTCCTTACCAATACAAAGAAACTGGGAATATTTCAAGGGCACGATGGATCTTTGGAAAGTTGTGTCGTTGTGACGATAGACAATAGCACCATTTTATCCCTTATTTTTTTCAACCACTCTCTACTTTCTACTTACTCTGCTTACTTTCTCTCTCATTTTGTTTTGGAAGGAGGAGATTTCGGGAAGAAGGAAAAGAGTCACAGCCTGCACTTTACTATTATCGTTCCTCCCCCCCCCACTTTCTCCTTCCTTGTTTCTTCCCCTTTTTTTCTTGCTCCGATTTGATTTTCATGTTGAGCAGTCACAACCTGACATCTGACAAATGGCCAAAGCTCGTCGATGGTCCCTTGAGCACATGGAGAGGAGCTCCTTATGCAATTTATGACCAGAGCAGAAGAAAGGGAGAGAGAAGAATAGATTATAGAATATTAAGACATCCAAGGGAATATCTTGATCATGCCTCTAGTCAAACCATTTCCTTTTGTTTCATGTACACTCTCCCCCGCCGTGTCCTCTACTTGTCATTTCTTGTGTCAAGGCAAATATTTCAACCGACATCCTATTCTCTCAGCTCTCCACTTTCTCTCTCTCTCTTTCTCTCATCCTCTTTTCTATCTTTTCTATCTCTATTTGGATTAAATACACAAAAACCACAGAAGAGCATCCATTAAATCTGCTGCGATGCAAACTTTAAAAACCTCTTTCCCTCTGTGTGCATGACTACAGTTGTGTATCTATAAGCTGGATCAAAATCCAAAATTTTAAAAAATAATGAAGAAAGAGAAAGGAAACGAGAGAGAAAGTTGTCTCAGAAATGGGCAAGTAGCCAATGGAAAGATAAAGAGATGAATGCATTTCCTCAAAAATCAGAGTCATGAATCACGTGAAGCTATTCCTGTCAATTTACTGAGACTACTTTTTCGGATTATCCGTTCCTCCTCCACCCCACAAAACCAAGAAGCAGAGAAAACAAGAGATTTTTCCATTCCAGGGAAAACAGACACAGACTTTAGCCTGGATGTTTTACTTGAGGACGACTGCAACTTTTAAATCTTCCAAGAGAAACAGAGAATGGGCAAGGAAATTTACGATTGGCGCATTCCCCTTTGCCCCAATGAAAACGGGTTATGGTGCATCAATCAATGGGTGACCCAACGAATACCCCGAAAGAACAGAATAGAAAGTTTGAACTTTTCCTTGACGCCATGTCTGTACCTGTGTCCCTCACTCTCATCCACGGGGGAATAATGAAATCGTTGAGATTTGGATCTGAATTTTGGTGACACTTTCTGTAGAATTAATTTAGGAAAATAATTAGAGATGTGGGAAAGTGAAGAGTTGGGACTTGGAAAATGTAATCTCCAATTTGATCCCTTGAAATTGACACACACACACATACCTGTATGTAAGTACGGAGGCACACACCCCCCCACCCACCGGCACAATCTGTCTGTCGACAGACAACCCTCCACGTTGAAAATCTCTGTGTAAACTTGAATTGTAAATTATGCAAAAGGAAATCGATCAAGAATGTGCATCTATCTCTAATCTCTCCACCTGTAATTGGCTGGAATTTCTCTTTTCAATATGAAAGTTCATTGTACATCCCTTCCTACTCCTCCTCTATCTGTGCACAACTACATGGAGAAAACAGAATTGAGCAGAGAAGGGAAAAGTTGAAAGCAATTAGACAGAGTTTAATAGAAGGTCCTCAAGTCCTTCCTTGCCATCCCTACCTAGAAAAGTATACAAGCTTTCCCTGTTTGGTCTCTCCGTCTGCATACGCGCATAATATTATTATACATATTCTTTATGACAAGTTTTGAACAAGTTGAGAGGATGTCGGTGATTTGAATAAAATTCTCTTCGCTTTCTCTCTCACTTTTCCTTTTAATTCCATCCACAAATTCCAATTAGACAAAGTCAAGCTCTTTATTCTTTCCACACTCACACTTCTCCTCCACCCTCTGACTTTTCCCCATCTTCCCCTGTGGAACGAAAATACTTTCTGTGGCAATTGTATTCCCTACTTTCTCCCTACTTTTTAAGTGTAATAGGACGTTTGAAAGTTTGACACACATCTGCTTGCACCTCACTTGAACCACCTGTCAATGATAACACAATTTCTATTTTTGTCTGATTAATGTTGTATCTGGACTGGCATCAATTTAAAATTCCAAGAATCATCCTTCTCTCCCTTCTTTAAAGTTTTACTCACTGTACTGTATGTATGTTGCCGTGTTCAGAAAGGAAGGAAATGACAAATTGAAAATGATATTTTATTCATACTCCCTTCTCCTCATTTAGTGACCGTGTTTAATGGTGGGATGGGTTGAAAATTTATTCACTGTTTAAATTTCACCATTTTCATCATTTCTCCCTCCCTCTCTCAAATTTCCACAATGCCTCGTCAAATCCCTGTTCTTCCTCCCTATACATTACATTATACATTTGAGAGGAAGTTTGTGAATTTGGGAAGCATGTAAATAAGTGAGAGTGAGAAATGGATGAGTGTAATTTTATAAAAGACAAAATTACAGCTCACAGGCTCTTCTCTCCCCCCCCCCC
>WJFB01001247.1:0-34952 GCA_009870185.1 Pygmarrhopalites habei
TACATAGGGTATGCTCCTCACCGGCCCCACCCGGGTTCTAATTGGTCATTTACGGTATGTGCCTCATAGAATTATACACCTAATGTACAATTCTATGATGTGCCTACAGAAAAATTTGTGACTTGGACGCTTAGATTATTAAGGACAGAGTGTCCTATATAGTCTAAGCTTGGACGCCACTTGTTTTAGGACCAGTGGCTACTTCAAGCAGAAATTTAACATACAAATGGACGTGAACGGCGTCGACGTTCATCATTCGTGTTTTAATTTCCCTTTGTGAATGTCAAACTTTGACGCCGTTTGAGTCTATTTTCTTCTAAAATTGTTATCCGTAGTAGCCACTAATCCTAAATATAAACAAGTGGCGTCTAAGTCAAACATTATTTTTGTGAATTTATCGGCTTTAATTTTGACCACTCTAAGGAATCTTTTGTCAAGTTTCAGAAAGGTATTTTGCTATGTTCTTTTACAAAAAAATGAATTGACACAAGTTTGGAAAATGGGTTTGCAGAAATTCAAAATTTTATTTTTTTCCTTCGTTCCATCGCATCCTCGTCATACACACAAAATAATAAAAACGTTGCAAAAAAAATGCTATTGATCGGTGCTCATTTACTTTAGGCATCATATTTTACGCAGTGAGTTTGCTACAAAAAATGATTAGTTAAGGGGGCTTTATCACAGTAGGGATGACTAAGATCATCATCACACCCAACTCGACACACAGGAGAGTAGAGAGTTAAATCATAGACAAATACAGTTGGAAGACTCATGAAATGGTGGACAGTGGGAAGATGCTTGTGAGGAGGAGGATGGATAAAGTACAGGTCGAGATAGTTGATTCAAAAATCTTTTCTTTGTCCTTTCCAAGAAATTTAAGTGGAGAGATTCGGAGAATAACAGTTGGAAAGAATAAGATCTCATTCAAAAGCCCCAACCATAGCCTCATTTCAGTTGTTTTAATGACCTCCGTGACCGTATCCTCGTATGTTGGCTTGAGCCGCAGCTGCAGCAGAAGACGCCTTGAAGAAAAGAATACAATTTATATCCACGAAAACAATCAATCTAATTAAGCTCATTAATTCTGTTCATATTTACTTTGTTAGCTGCAGCTTGTGCGGCGGCAAGATCTGCCAAACTAGCCTGTTGTTTGGCAGCGAGAGCCTGAGCATTCTGTTGTGCCTGATACGCCTGGAAAACAACAACCACGTTAAGTAATGGACATAAGGAAATCGACACATTTCGACCCGGGTCTGGGCAAATGAAGATCTTTTACAAATTCTTGAAAGTCTTTGAAATTTCTTTGATAATCTTTGAAACTGAAGAAATTCACTGAAAATATTTGAAATTTTTCAGTGAAATCGTTTAGGTCTCGTAGATCCGAATCGAACTGGTCTATCAAATTTGTATTGGGTCGAAAATTTTGAAGAATTTCCCATCTCTATCATGTAAACATAAAACTACACAAATGCATAGTACTACAATCAAATTGGTGTTAATACCATTTGTGCCTGGGCGGCTTGTACCTATAAATACATCAAAAAATGTAAATTTAATCAAATAATTCATTACGTAATTATACAAGGGACCACATTTTTAAAATAACTTACAGCTTGAACAGCTTGAAGTGCCGCAGCAGCTTGCGCCGCGTGGTTCTATACGAGAATAATTAGAAATTAGTTACGAAATTTTGTCAAAGGGTAATTAGAAATTAGTTCAGATACAACATGGCCGTCACAACATGGCAAAATGGTTTTTGCTTGCAGAAAGCTTCCTTAGACCTTCTATACCAACGTGTAAATGGTCCACTTCTCGGCTAACTGCTTCCCATGACCTCGGAGAGGTCAAATTATAAGCAGATATACTCACAAGAAATATGTTTGACTTATACGCCACTTGTTTATAATTATGATTAGTAGTTGCTGGAGATAAAATTTTAACTCACTAATGGACGTGATCGGCGTCGAAGTCTGACATTTATTTATTTTATTATTTTCCTATTTCAATATCGGACTTCGACGCCGTTCACGTCCATTTGCTAGTTAAATTTGTAGTTGCAGTGGTCACTAACCCTAAAATGAACAAGTGGCATTCAAGTCATACATACTTCCTGTGAATTTGTCTGCTTACATTTTGACCTCTGGAGGTCAAGGGAAGCAATCATCCTAAAAGTTTTCCAAATAATTATTGCTCTGGAAGGAAGCTTTTGCCAAGTTTTGGGTCAGTCGAACTTCAAGTTATTTTGCCATGTTATGCCAACCATAGCCTTTTGTCAAAGTAAATTCAATTGTAAAGAAATATATTTACCTGTGCAGCCTGTGCAGCAGCTGCCAAAGCCTATTTTCGTGAATTTTCAAACAAAATTAAGTCCAGGATTTATCGAAATAATCGAACAAGTTTCTAAATTTTACAAAATTGCAATAAATTCGTACCTGTGCTTGTTGGATTGCTTGTACCTTTGTCGATTCCACGGCTTGGGTTGCCTAAAGTCAAAGCAATTTTACATTAGGGTCATTTGACTCCAGTGTGTAATTATTGGACATAATTCTCAAGATCAATTTCCGTTGGCTATTTATAAATTTACCTGTGAAACTTGGGCAGCTAGGGTTGCTTCCGACTAATTTGAGACCAGAGTAGCAAAAGGTAATAGTTAATGAAAATGTCATGTATGTTTAAACAGTAATCATATTTTCATACCATTGCTCGGCATTTTTTTGGAATTCGAACTCTGGGGTTCCCAAAATTTTTCTCTGAACTTGAACTCAGAATACACCATCGAAAAAGTCCGAGTTCGAACTCCAAAACTCTCGCCGAGCTATGGTTTATGCTTTGTAATACGTATAAAGTAATATATAAAAACCTGAGCAGCGGCTTGGGCGGCCTGTAAAACAATTCACAAAATATTATTAATATAAATTCATGTATTATATATGTAAAACATCATTCCTAAAAACTCGGACGAAACAAATTGTGGGTATTCGATTTTTTACGTCGAAATTTCACACGAACTAGGTTAAGGTTAATTTTGGAGACCGCTTCACTCTCTGATAGTATCGAATTGTGATACAAGATATGGTGCAGGTGAAAGTATTTTTAATCACACGTCACTCTAATTTACAATTATCCAATTGAGAATAGAAACCCAAAAAATCCAAAACCCACAGAAATTTTATCCTGGATTTTACTTTCACTTCACAACAGTAACTGTTCAAATAAATGAGTATAGTACCTGTGCGGCCTGTGTGATTTGAGCTGAGAATAGAAAACAAAGACAATTTATTAATTCGTGTCAAAAGTGAACTGTCTGATGTGAGATTTGAACTCGATTTATACCTGCTTGAGCCTGCTTAGCTGCAACGACGGCTTGAGCTTGCTGAGCCTAGAAATTGAGATTAATTTTGCATCACATTCTTTTTCATATAATCTTCTTGAGATGAGAAACGGACATTCTCTCACACACAAAAACCAAGACAGTTATTTTTCAATAAAATAATTTTAATATTTCAAGGGCCCTGTGGACTTTCCAATGAAATCCGCCATGATTAACACTTTCAAAAAATCAATTACTACAACTTGAAAAGTGCCAATAGGAGTGAAATCCTAAATTATAATAATTCATGAGACATTTAATTTGTGTGTAGCTTCAACGCCGTTTACCCTTTTTTGCAATTTTTACATTATCGGATGAATTTTTTTTCCTTGTATAAAATATATAGCTAGTGATAATAGCTAGTGATCGGCGTGGAAGTTATTTTATTTATGGACTTCCACGATCACAAATCCTCAAATTTGTTACATAATTTGACTTTGAATTTCATAGCGAAAACTAGCGAATTTTGACACTAGTGTATCACTGCTGAAAAACAATCATCCTACTTGAGATTACAAACGTTTACTTACTGCTTGACTTGCTTGTGCGGCGAGGGTTGCCGAAGCCTGTCAAAATTCAGATAACTCAATTAATATTTTGATCATTTATTAAAAAAGAGTTTGTATGATCTGTCATATTCGTTTATTTACTTGTTGTGCAGCTTGATATGCGGCAGCCCCTATTGAATTGTACACGGATAAATTTTGTTAAAAAATCCCACACACTTTATACTCCCTAAATGAAAAGAAAAACACAAATTCTACACGGGTAAAATGAATGAAATGGAACCTTGAGCAGCTTGGGCAGCTTTAGCCTAGAAAGAGAAATAAGAAAAGATTATTATCAAAGTCGAATTGGATCCTTCCAAGTACAATGATTGTTTTCCTACCTGATTTGCAGCCTGTTGAGCAATGGCAGCGGCCCCTCCAGTCCCTCCACCGTACCCACCACCTGTCCCAAAAAGATTGTCATTCAGGTTCAGATCACTTTAGGACACATTAATTGGAGTCATCTTTTGATTAAATTTACCTCCACCGTATCCACCACCGCCACCAAATCCTCTTTTGGATCTTTGATTGGCATCATTTGTATCTCCTTTGGTCTGGGACTCTTCAGCATTTGTGTAGGTAACTGTAGAAAGGAAATTTTTAAAAACACTTTCTCCACTCGTTGGTAAAAATGATTTCATTGCACTGAAAGCCACTTACCAAAGAAGATGCATAACACCACTACGACTCCACGTTTGAATTGCATTTTGGAGAGAGAAATAAAATAACAAAAATACTTAAACTCTTCCCTGTGTGTGTGCTAAAACTATGGTTAAAAAAACTGACAGAGGAACTGACTGAACTGATGGCAGTTAGGGAATTTCCAAAAGTATTTATACGAAATAACTACCTTACACAGTCATAGCTTGGTGAAGGGGGACGGGGGTTGGGAGGTTATTTTTTTAAATCTGTTTTTTGGGAAAATCTTGCATCTTAACACATGGAAAATGGGAAAAGAAGCCAAAGTTTAACAACACATTTAAATCCTCGTCAGCCCACACGTACAACAAGAGCCCAACATTCTGAAGCAGTCTAAGAAGAGTGAGTGTGAATGCAATTCACACACACTCGGATGAAGAGACAAAGGACGGTTACGGGACAATTGATCCATCCTTTAGTTTTTTTTGATGAGGGAATCACAATTAGAATCATGGCGAAAATGGAAACAAATGGGAGTGAGTGAGAGTTTTTTCTTGTGTGTCTGAGGCTTTTGTCTGGGCCACGACAGAAAAAACTTTTACTTTCCATTTGTTGTTACACACATTTTGTTACAGACTCTCCTGTAGTCTTTGATGGGGGTGGTATAAGGAAATGTCCTAATGCTTCAATTTTCTTTACATGTGTTATTGCCCCATGTGTGTGGATCATCATGACCTATGTGTGTTCTTTTACGAAATTCATCCTGTACTTACAAAGTATGACACACACACACATCGCCCTTTCTGTTTATATAACAGTCTTTTCGTCGTGTAACAACGTAACTTTCCTTTAGGATGATCCGGGGAAGAAATGGATTCTAGTGAGAATTGCAAACTGCATAACTCTCATTGTCATTCAATTCAATGGATTTTTGGACTATTAGGAAATTAAATGTAAGGCACCTTTACTTCACGA
Source organism: Pygmarrhopalites habei (assembly GCA_009870185.1). Classification (NCBI taxonomy): domain Eukaryota; kingdom Metazoa; phylum Arthropoda; class Collembola; order Symphypleona; family Arrhopalitidae; genus Pygmarrhopalites; species Pygmarrhopalites habei. The sequence continues at coordinate 5,533 of WJFB01001247.1, forward strand.
CATCACGCAGTCTTTTTTCTCTTCTTTTATTCTCCAAATGTGAAACTCTCACATGATTCACAAACACACAGACACAGTTGAGCATTACGTCAGCAGTTATTTAATAAAAACTGTTTGACTAGGACGCCACTTGTTTGTATTTTGGCTTTTGTGGGTACTACCAATAAAATTTTGACCTGAGAATTGATGTGAACGGCGTCCAAGTCCAACATTCTTTTGTGAATGAAAGTTTCATTATGTCATAATTTGATTGTTTTATATCATAATTTACTTTTCAATTTCAAGAAATTACGTGGAAGGCTCGGCTGTCGGACTGAGCAATTAATCAGAGCATAGACATTCTCAGAATCCACTCACAATGAAGAAAAGTAACGTTGAACTCCCTTGTCAGTTTTGGAGAGTTACGATTTGACGTTCATAGAGGGTGTCCGAGACCCTTCTGGCCCCATCAAGATTTGTCACTGAAAATCCTCACAGAGTTTGTAAAATATTTATTTGCATCAGAATTGATGCCGTTAATTGGATGTACATATGGAATGAGAATAAAAATTAAGAAATGGAGTAAATGTTCTCGCTGAAGGACATGAAATAAAAGATTGTGTAATAGGAAAGTAGCCTCAAAACCGTTCACCATGAACAAGAGGGACTCATACATACGCAGAATAGAATAGTACTTTTTTTCGCTTGTGTTACTGTGAGCTACTTTTTTTAATATGAGGATACATTGGAGTCTCGATTGGAGTTGTGGTGGGTGCAGAGTCGGTGTGTGTTGGTGATAGTCCTGAATTGTAAAGATGTCTGATTTTTAGCCCCTTCTTGGAATATTGGAGGGAGTAATTTATGATGGAATGTAGCTGAGTGTTCACGCCTTTCCTCTGTCTCTCTAGGACTATAGAATAATAATAAGCTTCTCTCAATACACAAATCCCCTCGTCACACTCACCACCATCCCCACTTCCACTATACATCATGCCAGTCGACAACAGAGGATGCGAATTTGTACCAGAAAAAAGAGAGAGTCTCGCAGTCTACTATTATTATTATCATACAGCAATAGTTGTCTTGTTAGTCCTTGTACCAAGCATCATGGTCGGCGTCGTCGTCACCCACCAAAACCTCGTCACAGTTCATCATCGACTGTGAGTGGAGAGGAGAAAATGCAGAATGCACTATCAATTGCCAGTCTTAACTATGTATCTAGAAATATCGAAATGGACACCATAATGTTCTTGTTCCATCCTATAATAATAAGGGTGCATAGGGAGGAGTACAGCACACACACACTCTACTACTACTAGGTAGACGGATGGATCTGGATGGGTCGATCGAAGGACATAAAATCAAACCATTTAAAATAATGACCCGGTATAGTCTCCGTAGAAAACCCATTCAAGCAAATATCACCAGCACAGAACCCCTCCACTTAACGTAATTGGCCCAAACCACACAAACACACACACACGCGGACTTTGATTCTTCAAAGATACTATGCTCTCTCTTTCTGCAGTCAACATATTCTCGGGAAAGGGAAACCGCAGGATCCAACAACCACTCACACACATTAGTAGCTCCTTCCCCGTCTATCCATCCCCGTCTAGCGTCTATAGATATAAATTTCCTATCCAATTTTCCACAAGTAGCCCCCGATTGAAGTGTGTGTTGAGAGGAGTCTGAAAAAATAACATACATTGTTGTTGTCAAATACTCTCTCTCCCTACACAAAGACACTGCATTGCATTCCTCTTGTGAAATATTTCTCGCTGCTGTTGAGTTGACAGAACTAGACTACACCTCGCAGTCGTCTTGTGAGGATCTCACAATTATTATAATTAGTTTCTCTTCATCTTTTGCTCCTTGGTTCATAGGCTGTTGATGGGTGGGGGATGTGTACAGGACACATGATGTTAATGTGATTGTATTTGGGTCCATGTTGTTTGGATTGGATGAAGTAGATGGAAATGGGATGAGAACTAACAGATTAGTGGTAGTAGTTTTAAGTGTGGAGGATAATGGTACAGTTTAGTCCCTTCCCAGTCCCTGACCACAAGATTTATACTTTTCCTCTTCGAACTTTCATCTTGACTGTATTTGTATCTGTACAACAACTTTGATGGGATTCCGCACCATTCATTCAGACCATTTACATTTACATAAAATCCAAACCCTTTTCCTTTCCTTCTTCTGTGTCTTCACTTTCTCCCTCCCTCAAAAATACAGACCAATGCAATTCACTGCACCCAGTAAGTAATGACGACCCTTACTTTCCCTCCCTTCCACGTTTCCCTCAACTTCCAATTCTCCACCCTCTCAAAAAAACCACTTTCATTTCATACTAAAATATTTTTAGTATCCTCTTTGATCGATTATAACTGGGAAAAGGATATCAATGAACAGGCCTCATTTGTAACTCTACACACGACATTAGAACAATTATCATTAAATTTCTGTGGTGGGCTCAAGTCTCAAGATGGAGACTTGATGATTTATTTGGTTATTGATGTGTGTGGTCATACCTCACATTCAATTTTGAAATCACTCTGTAGGATTGTCATATTAGGGAAGTTTTTTGCATGGACGAAGATGGATAAGGATCGAACTGACTTTTTTGTGGTTCGGGAGAAAGGAAGGGTTACAATGGAATCCAACTCAAAGTTAGATTTTCATATTTTTTGATCTGGATTCCTTTTTGGTTCTCTTCCACACTCACAGATTGGAATTTGGGAATCAATCACTGTCTGCATGTATCTGACCATAGATATGGATATGTAAAGGGAGGGGATTGTAGGGGAAAGAGATGAATCGGTAGGTAGCTGAGAACAACTTCCCTTCTCCTTCTTCTTTTTTCTGAAGGACAACAACAACTGAGACTTCATATTCCGAAGGGTTCCTTGGAGAGGATGAGACCAAAATGGAAGGGGGAATGTTACATTATGACAAACAAAATTGAGTTTTTAGATTGAAAATCTGGACTTTTGCACAGTCAACAGCAGCGGATTCACTTGAAGAGGAGAGCTTTTGAAAGGAGGAAAATTAGAAAAAATAATAATATTCAAATTGTAAATTGTAAAATAAGGGGGGAGGGAAAATAGTTGGCCATTTAAATCAGTAATATATTATAATATTCCTGAGCCACGGGATCCCAGGCTGAGACTCACTCAGGGAAAAAAATAATAGACACTCTCGGAGGGTGTACAAGAGCTGAGTAAATTTAGGATTTAGTCTTTAGGAAGAGGAGGCACACACACACACGGGGGAGGGAGAGTGTGGGGAATGTAGTGATGAAATTTTTTGGAAAACGAAAATCTGTTGGTCTTCTCTTTAAAAATGCATTGAAATGTCTACGTTGTATGAATTTTTGAGAAGCTTTAGAGGATCATCTTCATCTTTTCTTTCTCTCTATAGTTAAAGCCGCGGAGCGGAGCCCAGCCACGGACAAGGAACAGAACCAGCCACCAACCAACAACACACACGCGGACAGATAGACACAGAGAGAGAGAGAGAGCTAATGTATATTTCATCTGGGGGTGTTTGTGTAACAAGATATTCTTGAAATCTCTCTCAAAGCGCTTCCCACTCGACAACAACACATCCACACGTAAAGCCAGGGAAAGCAAACCAAATCCAAAAAACTCCACACACACACACCCCCCATCATATCATCGGTTGAGAGAGAGAGAGAGAAGGTAAGTATTCCACGTCCACAATATTACTAACTACATTACATAATGGAACAACATACCTTAAGATATTCTGCTGTGTGTCGTCCTCTTCCTCCTCCTGAGGAGGAGAAGGTTTACTCAAGGAAAAAATACGTGGAACAGAAGAACAAGACCGTGGCATCCATACTTAGATTCTCCTCTTAATTCTACTGGAGAGGAGGAAGAGTGTGACACTCTCAAATGATTCTCTCTCCCGAACTGCACCAGCAAAGTCTGGAAAAGGTGTAGGCAAAACTGACTGTAATCTGAGCCACCTCCTAATAGAAAGCCCATCTAAATATATATGATACAAAAAAAATATTTTAATGTCTTCCCTTTGATTTTTTTCCAAGGGACGAAGCCAAGGATTCTCCTTCCTTTGAAGATGCGACGTGATCCTAATCACAGGACTACGACGATGATGATGATGACTTTGGGTTTTTGATTTTACGCGACTCTAGATAGGACACGGTCTATCCACAGTCTTTCTACCACATATATAGAGAGAGAGAGGAGGAAGGTGCAATATGAGGTGGCAAAAGAAGGACGTGAGGGAGGCGACCAGTAGACACGACACGGGTAAACAAGTAAGATGAGACGGGGATTTTTTCCAAGGATACCATCACATTATACTTTACAAGGAGGGAATTCCTCAACTGTTTATTCTTGAGGATGAGGCGACCGTCGTCCCTACCCTTCATGCCTACATTTATTACAACTTTGATATCTTGAATCTGCCTCATCCAGCCAACACACGGCGTCCTCCCCACATCCAGTTACTTCTTCTGGAGCATCTCTCTCTCTCTCTCTCTTGCTGGTGTGTATGTGGGTCGCGTGGGGTGGAATACGCAATATTGGAGATATTTAAAATTCAAATTGTCCATCCCCACCACACACACACACACACCCTTTCTCTCTCATATGGGTGGTGGACACTCCAAAGGAAAAAGTGATATGTGTGTTCAGCTTTGTCTTTGACGCTCCTGCATCCCCATGTTGATGTTCCATTCACCATTTGTTTTCTTCTTTCATCTTCCCTCCTCTCAAAAAATGTCCTCCGTTTTCTGGAGGGATAGACTTTGATCTAGGAAATTGTGTATGTGTGTAGCCCACACATGTATAACGACGTAATATAATAATTTTATATAGATTATAGATAGATTATTTTTATACGAGGGGAGAAGGAAAGACATGCAGGAGTAATGTATGGCCGATCCTATCTTTCTCCCTACAGGAGTACATAGCATCATATCGTGTGTGTGTGTTTGTGTGTGGACAGGGGAGCTGTGTACAGTTTTGATTTTGGGTGCATGTGTAACACAATTATAATGGAGTGTGCTTGGACATACATGTATGGAATGGGTTCTCCCTCCACTGTATATATATATATATATATATGCATGTATAGACACGTCGGAGGAGGAAATGGAGAAGATGGTGAGGATGATGGGAATGGTGATGATGATAAGACGGCTCTCTCTTCCTCTCTCTTATTGAATTGGAAATGATGACCGTGTTGTTGATCCTTTCCCTTTGATATGATAAAGATCTGAGGGATGGAGAGTGGACGGGAAAAGTGTGAAAGAAAACGGAGCTGAGACGATCATCAAACGACACCCGATAATGGACATCAGACTAATCTATTCCCTTGTGGACACAAACCACCGCCACTCCCCCTCCCCCCCCCCCCCCCATACTCAACTTTCATCAGGATCAGTCCCTCTCCCTCCTTCTCTCCAGGAAAGAGATAGATAGAGAGAGAGATGGAAATGGTCGGGGAGAAGAGACTAGAGAGTGAGAGTAGGTAGTTTCAACTGGAAACTTTGACGACGACGATTTCACTTCACACAAATGCTCGGCTTATTATAGACACAGATGCTCGAATAGTCTTTTTTTCACATTACTCAGCCTATCAAATCTCTCTCTCCCGATCCTCCTCCCTGACGTATGTTTTCTTTCCATCCTTTCCCTCTCTCCCTACAATCCTCTGCCTTTTCCTTCATTGTTGTTGTTGTGCGGCTCAGTTTTCCCGTCATTTCTTCAAAAATTCATTTCGACTCAAAGTTTTTCCAAAATTTTGAATGGATAAATTACTTTTTTATTTATTTTAAAAGGGGGAGGGGAAACCTGCTCATGAAAACTAAATGGAGCTTCACCATCCTTCCTGCAGGGTCTTTTGGTGGAATGAATGTCATCGAAATTCTATTTATTTGTTGACATCTTTAATGTAAAGAAATCCGGGTGTAGGACAAACACATGTAGGATTCAGAAGTGGTCGTGATTTTGAATATTTGTGTAGTTGGCCATGCCGGGTGGTTGTTGTTGTGTCAGTCCCATTTCAAAATCTCTTTGGAGTGTCCAAATTATAATTTCAAATAGACAGACTCGAATCCGGCTGTCTCTGATGAGAGAGGCAGGGAAAGTACGATTGTTGTTGTGTGGAGAGACAGAATGCGGTTTTCTACCTTTGACACGGGTTGGTCCTTGGCTGTGGTCTCATGTCATGTTTCTCTCCCCCTCCTCTCCCTATATTGCTTTCAACCTGGGACCACATGAACCTGGGAAACACATGATGTGAGTGCTTTTGATTCTATTACATTGCATTACAACTTTTGGTCACAGCCACAACGAGGCACTTTATTATTCTCAGAGAGAGAGGAAGAGTTGAGTTTACGGGAGGAGTGGGTTTAGTGAGTATTTTTCCCCAGGATTTGTTCCAGCTTATTCTGACAATATTAATAATTCCACATTGGCTTCGGAGGATGGGTTCGGGATGGGTGAAAGTGCAAGTGGAGCTGATGCCATGTTAGGAAAAAGCAAGAGTCGTAACATCTGGAGCGACTGGAAATAGTCTCTCTCCTTCCCTCTCTAACTACCCAAAGAAGAGGAGCCTCCTCCACCCGAATATGTAAATGGTGTGTGACATGGATAGGCCGAGCCAGGATGAAAAAAAGTTTTTTTCTCAAAAGAAAAATTACCAATTCAGATGATATGATTTTTTTCAAGGAGAGAGAGAGAGGGAAAAGTTTTATCGATCAAACACAGTTATTGAAAACTAAAAACTTCTCTTTCCCTTCATCCAGTCTTTTTTTAAAACGTTTTAATTACTCTTTGCCCTTTCTGGCTGACAACGCATTAAATTAAACGAGGAGGAGGACAATTGCATGTAAGTTTGGCCAGTGGAATTCCGAGAAGATGACATTTTGTGGGTGAGTGTGAATGGCAAGATTCTCACATTCTCCATTCGGCCCTTCTTTTTAATTTTTGGTCGTGTGTATCCTTCCTCTGGTCCTGACTTGATGCTACTGCCTGTCCAAAAAACTGGGGAAAAAACAATGAAGAAAATGTTGTTGTAGAGTGGATGTTCTCCTTATTATTTCTACATGAGAAACTTGACATGGATTTCTTGATTTCCCCGATTTGAAGCCTAAACACTGACTGACAGTTTTTTGCGGGGGTTAGGCGAAAGGCGGGATGATGACAAATTTTTTTGACTTCCACTCGGCTGTGTTTACATTGCTTCTGCTCCTGCCTCTGACTTTGTGCGTGTGTGAGGGTGTGTGTGGGGGGATGGGTGTTGGTGTAAGTAAGTCGTTGTCGTTGTGAGGGAGAGGAGGAGAGGAAGAGATGTATGGTTTGTTTGTGTGTGTGTGCATTTGTTCCCCTATTGGAATCATGAAATTTCCACTAGACTGACCTTTCAGGACACACGATTTTATTCCACTCTCTCTCTCTCTCGCGTATAATTTTCCACGTGGTCGCCCTGCTAACAATAACCATGTCACCGCAGCACGACGTTTTGTATCGTGCCTGTCAACTTCATCTGCTTCTCTCTCGCTCCCGAAAAGTCGGAGTTGAGAGAGAGAGAGAGACCCGGCTTCCCAATAATGTACGTCCATCCATAGGACTCTCTCTACTCATATGTAGGCTGGGATGCCGGGTAGCTAAAGAGAGAGAGCCCTTCTCTCCCTCCCTCCCTTTTGGAGAATAACGGGGAGGCAGACACACCAACATGCACATTCACACACAAAAACAAACTGACACCCCGTATTTCATGTTTGTGTGGGATGTTTGTTCAACAAACATCCCACAACAGAAAGATGGAATCCTGCTGGATGCTGTAGCCTACCCTCCAGTGCACCATCCCTTCAAAATCTCCCACAATTTGTTCAAGAGTCTTAACTGCAGAATTCTTTCTCAATTAACTCCCTCCTCTACATCATTTCCTCCTCCTTTTCTTCCAATGAACGTTGACACATTTGACGTTCGTCTTCATTTTTGTTTTTTTAGTCAACATTCCGTCATTCCAGGTCCCCGTCCGAGACGGTTTTTGGGTGGAAAAGGAATATTTTAATAATGATGACAGAATGTCGGTAATTTTATTTATTGGTGGATCTAGTGGACTATGGGAAGAGACATGGATCTGAGATTGACATGAAGACTCTTGTTCCCCATTCCCCATTCTCTAGGACAAAGCTGGAGAGTTTTTTATCCAGTCCGCAGAATGGCGTAGCGAGACAAGAAAGTACTTGAACTTGTGAGTTGCACAATCAATGCTCTGCATTGCCATATCAACATCCCCCGTTGCGGGGCAATCCAAGTTTTCTTTCCAGTCGAGCACTACTTGTCCCTCCTCCTCGTATAAAATCTAAGGCAGAAACTACATGTCGTAATACATGCACATCTTTTTGACTCCATTTTGTTGTATTCAAAATTTTAATTTTCTTGCTACTGAGAAGTTGTTCAAGGGAAAGGGTCCCTTTGTCGTTGTTCCTGGCGGTGGTCGGTGGTAAAAGATTTATGCCGTTGATGACTATTATGAAGTCGGTGTGCCATGATTTTTATTACATCCTGTGGCTGCCGCCTACAGCTCCATTTTAATATTCACACAATACACTCTCCCCAACACAATGACATTGACACAACAGACAAATGTACATCCATCACACTTGCCTTTTCCACATCCTACAAACTACAAACATCCACCGAACACCATCAACTTTTCAGAGAGAAGAAAGCCCTAGTCTCTGCGACAGAGACATAGGTCAACAGAGTCTTCCAACACACACACACACGCACCAAAATTTGTTTGACAACTCCATACTGCACTACCCTCTACGATACCGTAGTTACTACAATGGAGGATCATGTTAAATAAATATATATTCTCCATCACATTTCCACTGTGAACGCTACATGGAGGGAGGTAATTGTTGTGAAGAGGAGTGAGTTACACAAATTACGGTATTGGACTACTTGAGATCCATGTTAGTCGTGGAATGAACCCTGTGTGTGTGTGAGTGGAAGTACAGAGCTACCAACAAGCAGATGGATTTTTATATTTATTAACTGTTTCCATTCTTTTCCCCATGATAGTCTCACCTGTCATTATTCTTCAATAACAATACCCTCTAAAAAACATCTGAATGACTTCACGTCACAGATAGACTTCCATGCACACACGTCTCTCTCCCTCCCTCTCTCATCCTTCCCTTGTTCGACTACCTGAGAGAACACACACTCTTTTTTTCCTCAGGATTATGCTAATTAGCCCTCAGAAATGATAGACAGTCCGGACTGTTCTCTCTGTACCAATGTACTACCACCAATGATTTTTTTGTCATGTTAAAAGAATATTGAAAGTGTACAATCCTGTCCGTACGGAACAATTTGTCTATTTCTACATTTTCCAAGGAATTTACAAGTGTTCTCATTGTGCCGGATTATTTTTTTTCCATTTGAAAAATCCTGAATAATAATGAAGATCCTTGGTATAAATTTAAATGTGGCGGAGTTTGAATGACTGGGAAAAAAATTGGACACGCAAAAATAGTCTCACATGAAGATGGGAGGGAATTTTAATTAAAATTAAACTTGTCGTCATGTTTTTAGAGAAGGAAACGCAGACACAAATTAAGCGTACGCAGTTCTTTCTCTCTGTTGGCAGATCAAATTGTGAAATCTTAATTTTTGAATGAGAAGTAGAGGAGGAGGCCTCTTGAAAATTTGAGGTAGTGCGAAGGAGAGAAACTCGTTGCTCACGGAGGATGTGCAGTCTTCACATTGAGATTGGCAGATTTCTCTGTGATAGCTGAATAGACACACACACACACCGAGAAAGAGAGAGAATGTGTGGAGGCGATGAGGAAGGAGTCACAATAAAAAAGAGAGGACGCACACACGCACACTCAACCTCATTAGCATGCAACATTACAAGGAATTGTGGTCGACACAGCTAAAAACTTGAAACTAAAATGTTAGTCCCGGCCACACACACACACACTTGAATCCTCTCTTTCCTCCCTCTCGTGTGTGTGTGGTTGAGCCTTGATGATGACACTTGAGGGGAGTGCACTGCGAAGCTCAGAGCGTATCTCTCGCTGGAAGGAGCCTCCCCCTCCTCTGGATTGTCATCCGAAGGGAAGGACTCTCTCCCTGCAACTAAATATCCCTTCCACTCCATGCCCTGCAATGGTTATGCCATTCGTCACTATAAATTCCCCCATCCCAGACACACACTCTTCCCAATCAGAGTCCATTAGAAAGCCTCAATTTAATTAGACCAAGATAAAAGCCCTAAAAATTATCCTTGACGAAAAAATTGGAGAGTGAGAGAGAGAGAGAGAAAGGGAGAAGGGAGGGGACGGGCGTTAGACAAAGACTATTTGCATTTTTGCCCCCACAAAATATTGTGTCATCATGGAATAAAATAGGATTTTACAGCCATCCTCCAACGTTTCTCTCACAGACGTATCCATTTTTACATTTACCCTCCGTTAACTCGCTCTTTCCTGCCTGGATCCACGCACACACATGTCTACCGTAATTTATCCCAAAATACAATGAATTTTTGAGTCCAATTGAATCAACAAGGCCAGTACCCGGGGAAAGTGTCAAAGGGGGGAATGGCGGGGGTTTATTGTAAGAAATACGGTAGATCTCTGTATCTCATTCACTGTACACAGGCGGTTTGGTTGAATCACCGCGAGTACATTGTAGGGATGTTCTGGGAGGGAAAAGGCTAGAGAATCAGAAGGATTTGGATGATGAGAGAGAGAGAGAGAGAGGAGCGTGTGTCTGTGTGTGTCCATGTAGAGAGTAGAGAAGGAGGAAGAAAATCCTCTCCCTAGAAAAAGCAACCACGATGAGCAAACAAACTCTCTCTTCCTACTACTTATTATTCTGCATGACGTCACACTTACGAACGAACTTACTGAATATTCAAGACTTCTCTGTGTGTGTGTGTATGTGTGTGTGGAGAGAGAGAGTAGGTTCGGAAGGAGCATCTTCTTTGACTCTTGCTTTGAAGAATCCTGCTTTCTCCCTCAGCTGAGAAGCTGAGAGTGGGAAGGGAGGAAAAGAGAAGATACTTCAAGAAGACTAACGTAAGTTGACGAACATGAAGTATGAGTGAAGACGAAGAGAGAGTGTGTGTGTGTGTGTGTGTGTGTTAGTCCATGTCAAGGATACATATGGATACTAGAACTATATGTAGTTAAGCACTCTCCTGCTACTTGCCATTATTTTAATAAATACCAGGATGAGAAGATGCTGAGCTATATTGAATTAGAGCAGAGGATGCAAAGAGTTGGCTTACAGCTCTTTACTTTATGATGAGCTCCTCTACTCCCTCCACACACGCACACACACACACACAAAGTTGGCAAGGATTGGTTGACTGTGGTGCACGTGAAGTTGCATTTTTCTTGTCTACTCATAATGCTTCCCTCCGCCTTAAAAGCTGGCGCTAATGGAATCTCTTGCCTAATATTTCCTCTCTTCTTCAGTTGGCATTTTTTCCCACTCGCAAAATCTGGCATGTAGTTTTGCGTAACATTTCCAGAAAAGAGAAGAGTGTGAAGCTTGTGTATGTGAGAGTGAAAGAGAGACGGAAATTTGTGGCTGATGCTGCCCAAAGCTAATCGCGGCAATGAGTTTTGAAAATTGCAAAGCTTCTGCCACGTCGTGTATTAGTATATAATCACATATAGATTTATAGATTATATGGGGAAATGTGGAGAGAGGCTCGAGTCTCTGTTTCTCTTGAGTCCTCCCTCCTCCTCCTGCTTTAGAGTGGATCCCACTCTAATGTGGAAGGAGAGAGGAAAATTCTCTATTTAACTAGTTAGGCGGAAAGATGTGGTTTGAGTTTTCTAGTCTTTTGGTGGCTCCCCTCTCCCTCCCCTCTGTTTATGTATTAGTATTTTATATATCGAAAACCAAAAGCCTTATTATGTTCTCATTCCTTCTTCTTTTCTCTGCATCCGTATAACAGTCAGACTGTATGCTGGGCTCTGTGGAACTTTACTTGTTGTTAGTTAGGAGCAAAACTGAGAGAGAGAGAGAGAGTAGATTTTTCCCCTCTCGTCTCTCTCTCTCTCGCACCCGATGACTCTGAATTTGCATTGCAAATTTTTCCAGCTCACACACATATACACATTGTTGTACCTATAAGTACTGTGCAAATGTACGACACGTACATAGACCCAACATGTACGAGCACAAAGAAGCTTCAACTCCGACTCACTCTCCTTCTCTCTCTACTTTTATCTCCCCTACACACTTACATAAACAACAGAGAGAGAGAGAGAGAGAGATAGTTGCACACACACCAACTCTACATGTATTTATATATTTGTGTATGTATAGTCGTGTGTCTGTGAGTGCGAGGAGGGAGGGAACGGGGAAGAAGAACCGTGCCATTCATTTTAACCATAGTCACTGAGAGAGAAGGAAAAAAATTTACGTAGACTCTGGCCGTCCGCGTACGTCTGTGTGTGTGTGTGTGTGTGTGGATGAGGCTAGAAAAGATGGAGAAAAGAACAACAGCAGCCTATGTATAATATTTAGAGAGAGAGAGAAGCATGTAGAAAAATTGGTACAGCACTAAAACCAGCAGCCAGTCATCACTAGGTCCTCGCTTTTTTTTCTCTCCCTCTGAAAGCATGTGTAGACATGCATACATACATGTGTGTGTGTGTGTGGATGAGAGGACGAGTGCAAATGGAAGAGATAGCAAGAAAGTCTTCCGCCTTGTTTCCTTTTTGTCTTGTGAAAATTTTCAAACATGAACATATTTAATGAAATATCTTGGCTAGGCCTTCCCTCTCTTCCTCTGCATTGTCATTGTACTGAGTCTATCCTCCTCCTCTGCGTGTGTGTTGTTCGGAGACGGCGGCAGGATGAAATATCAAGAGTCCCGGCCAACAAACTGAATTGAAGGAAGAGAACTTAAAAAAATGAAAGTAAAAACGGAAAAGGAGAGAAAATGAAGGGGAGAATGCAGTAGACTCCACACACACATATTTCTTGTCATCAACATTTTCTCCGCATTCATTCTCTCCATGCATGTCTCGCTCCCTTTTAGCTTTTAACTTTCACAGTCGCCATCCTGGATTTCTTCTCTCTGGATGGATTTCTCTCTGTGTCCAAATGGATTGTTTGTTTTGGGGACAGGAAATGGTTGAGTTTTTTGGGAAATATAATTAACACAAGAATTTTTTAGGAGGAGGAGAATTAATTATTGGAATTGTCTCGCTAGTTCTGGGAATTTGGACAATAGGTGGTTTAAATGTTGAGTCTAAATCATTAATGGATGGGAATCCTTGTGCAGTAGTGCATGCAAGTATGTGGGATGAGGGATGCTTCGAGGACGATAATTTTTGGTGGTGACGTTGGAGGATGAGGGATTATGCAAGTATAGAATTTCATTCCGCACAATTTGGTTGTGTACAGCCTAGAGAATGTATGATTGGTCAGATTTGCATTTGGATTAGAGAGAGAGATAAAATAAAGGGAGAAAAGTTTTTGAGAAAATTTCAACACAAGCACAACCAGAAAGGAAGTCTCCGTGATAAATAGTCACATTAGAGGGCAATCAAGAGTATGGAACTATCGGGTGAAGAGAAAGGGAGGAATGGAAAAAATAAAGGAGAAATAAATTCACAGATGAACCCCAACTTTTCTTCCGAGTCCAGAGTCAAAGATTATGGAGATGGGAAGAAGGGTAGGTGTGTGTGTGTCTTCAGAATTCTTCCATACGATTGTTTATGCAATTCAGGGAATGTAGAGGAGAACATTCGTACATTCATAATTGTCGTACTTTGGATGATAGGGTGAATGAGAAAGGGGAGGGGAGGATGATATTCTAATTTTTGTAATGATTTTCTCCTATTTTTGAATGCATCCACTCGCGACAATATTTCTTGGTCAATGTGTGCGTGGAAAAGTTGTGTGGGTGAGGAAAGTTGTGAGTCTTTTGCATTTATATTTGTTGGGTAGTTTGAGACAAGGCATAGTATAAGTGAGCGCTCAACTATTAGCTGCATGTGTGTTTATAAAACGAAGAGAAAGTTTTGAGGAAGATTGCGGGGCCAGGTTTTGTAAAAAAAAGTCCCGGCAAAATCTATTGAGGGAAGATTTGGAAAAAGTAAAGAAAAATAGGGACAAAATTACGAGGAAAAATAGGGAATTAGCATCGAGAGCGAGGTTCAGAGAGACAGAAAAATTGACGGATGGTCATGCACCATTTTTTCCCTGGAAAAACAGGGTAAATTGAAGGAGTGTGTGTGAAAGGTCCATCCGGAGGTAGAAAGCGGGGGAGGGGAGGGAAATTGTAATGGAACAACTAACTTTTTTCACAAACAACGATTTGGTGGGGCTATTGGGCATGTTGATTGTGGACGGTGGGGAATAGCAAGTGGTGTCGAAATGGACCTCTGCATATGAAGCTAAACTTTATTGTGTGTGTTATGTAATGTCCGTCGGTGGAGGGGAGGGAAGAGGATGCACACTCAAAATTCCTTTCTTTCTTGTATCAATATGATTTGCCTCACAAATGACTGTTGGTTTTGAGCAGGACGATAATATCTAGTCGTCGTTGGTCCTCCTCAACTCATCCATCCCACAAGTCCACACACACACACACTCCAAACAATCCGTTGTATAAAAAATATAAGAAAAGAAAACTATGGAGGGAGGGAAAAGTTTTTCCCTTCCTCCTTCTCAATTTGTATGAAGTTGTAGGTAGTTGTAATTTACAAAATAGAAAAAAAGCAAGTCTCTCGTGGGTTGGATGGTCGCGGAAAAGGCCCATCATTTCCTAATCTAAAATTTCCAGTCGATTCCTTTTCAGCGATCCTAATGTGTATTTTGACTTTATAATGTAATCCTTCATCCTCCCAGTCAGAGGTCAGTTGGCAATCATGGTTTTGCCAACTTTCCTATTCTCAACTCCTCCCCTTCCTCCTCTCTATTATTGTCAAGTCCGAAGGAATTCGACGGAGGGAAAACACACATTATACATGGGAATTGAGGAGCCACAACCAGCCATGTTTTTTCAATTTCTTTTGATCAAACACAAAGTTTTTTTTTCAAACTGGACGGGGAGAGTTTGTGGGGTGGGTACTTTCCAAATATGAATCAAATGGACGGTTCAACAGTCTATTGTCAATTGTAAATTGCTGCTTGTTCTTTCTCCTTGTTTTGCCCGATGGTCTCAACGAGGGACTTTTTTCTTCTCTTCTCTCATTCCGGGGTTTTCTTCCACACGACGGGATGATCACCGCGTATAAAATTTTGTCAACTCTCAACGAGACAAGGATGACTTGATGGTGTAGTGAATTTGTGGGGGGAATGAGGGAAAGTTGCTCTTTGTATGTGTGTGGTTTTGTGTGTGGTTGGAAACTGAGGAGGGGATTTTTGGTTTGGGAGTGTGTTTATTTTGCACCAAGAATATGATGTTTCCCTGGACAGCCGTATGATATATTTTTGAGGGTTTTTGAGTTGTTGATGGCGGGGAGATGGGAGACGATGATGAGACTCGGCACACAATGCACTCAGGAAGATGACCAAAGAAGAACTGACTTTAATGTTAAAAGCCCGGGCCGTCTTATATACACACTAGGTTAAATAATATGGTGATGAGATTCTGTCTCTCTCTCTGGGGCTTCCTTCTCCAATGTGGAAATGTCTATGTCTAAATAATATATAGATAACTGTGTGTGTGTTTGGGTAGTGTGTGTTGTACTATCCGTGTGACTAGTGGGAGTGGTGTGTGTGTATGATGCTACTCTCTTCATTAGATTTTCAAATGAACGTTTACACTCACTCATTTCCCCAACCCCGACTTATTTTGCAAGTCTAAAACCCAATGATTATGTAAATAATTTTTCACCAACGAATTAATTCCCTACAAAATTTGTACTTAACCCCGTTCCGTCCTCTCTTTTTTATATTCCGTCATATCAAGGCAATCCTCTGTGTGGACTTTCCAGCACACAGAACCCGAGTACACGACAGAAGAGGAGGATTCTCAAGCTGTTGTTCCGTCATACAGTGAATAATTTGAGTGTGAACTTCAACTTGAACTGCCCTACTTTCCCCTTCCATTTCAGCCCAGCATAATCTGTTTGGACTCGTTTTAAATTCCAAATGCTTCTTCTCATGCTAATATCCACTGGAATCTCCCACTCACACATCTTGGTGTAGTCCCGGGTTAGATCTTGACAAATTGTGCGTAAGAACTTCATCCTCTTCGTCCTGTGCGGGTGCGGGTAGGTAGAAGCATTACTTCAATTGAATTGTCCCTCACACTCTCCACGACAATTAATTGGACCCCCCACATCAAAAATTGATTACATATTTGTGTCATATCTCAACAAAATTTTGATTTGTAATTTCAAATGAGGTACTGTAGTTTGCCAACTCAAAGCTTCAAGGTCAGTAGAACAGTTTTATTATTCCAGACTAATAATTCCTAGTAGTAAAGTAGTAAAGATGATTTTTTATGACAAGTCTGTTGAGCAGACTTGTTGTCATCCAGAGGTTTGGAGTGAATTGTGAATGTGAACATGTAAAGTGTCCCCTGGTACTCTGCGTGGACACACATAGACGCACATCCGTGGATTTGGGGACGGGAGGATAAAAGAGTTTGTAATGAAAAATTGGGAGGAGAAGAGGACACAATGGGAGTTCACCGGAAGATTAGGAATAGTGCGAGATGGTTGAGTGAATGAATCCATTGCCTTTTAGCTGTCCATTTGGTTTTTTAGAGGCCAATCCGGAGGGGCAGGATGTTGAGATCCATTTCTACTTGGTGGAGTTCATTAAGGAAAGTTAGACAAAGTGTGGTTGGTGGAGTGGACTCGAGATGGAAGCATGGAGGAGAAAGGATGGACGGAGGAGATGAGAGGAGAAGGGGAGACGTAAAAAAGAGGAGACAACAATGCCAACATCCGGTGTGGAGTTTCGGGACGACTTTATTACGGATGACTCTTGGTCTTGACTCCCTTGTGGAGTGTGTCATATGTACTTTGTGTGTCTGCATCTCCAGCTGAATTGTCCTCTTCGAGGGGGAGAGAGAGGAAATAAATTCCCGTTTCGCTCTCCCATCTCCTCGTCTTATGTATGTGTGTGCGCGTGTGTGTGTGTGTGGGTACGTCCAAGGATGATTTGTGTTTGTGCTCGAAAACCGGGTATAATGTTGATTGATTTTTCTTTGCAGGGTCATCCGGTCCTTATCTTTTTCTGTACGTTTAATGTTCCTTAATTCTTCCATTCCCTCCGCCGGTTTGGATGAATGTACTTCTACTCTTGTATGGTAATGTCCGTATCTCTTCATATTTTAATGCACACACACACAAGTCGGGAGGGAAAGAGGGAAGCGGGAACAATGTACGGAACAACTGTCCGAAAAACAATTTATCTTTTTATCAAAGCCCCTCTCGATCATCCCCTCAAACATGTCTGCCATTGGGAGTATTTTCTAGGTATCCTTCGATCCCATGTACAGTCATCAAGTCATCCATCCCCATCCACAATTTACATACAATGGAATTTATACTTGTTAAACCTCTCTTTCCATTTTTCAACTTTTCCTCCTTTCAACAATGGGTCTATTACAGACTTGGTCATTTCTACTTAATATTCCATTACTAGGTCATTTTTTAAGAGGGCGAATGGGAATGGGAAGCAGAGAGGAAGGGAAGGGAAAGGGTCTCCATGATTATGGGCGAAGGTTCAAAATTTTGTCGGGGAAGGTGGTTTAATTCTAATTCCTTGTTGTTCTTTTTCGGAAAGAAAGTGGAGGGAGGGATATATGGCGAGTGCCAATGGATGCGAAGACATGAGTGTTGATCCAGCCGTTTTGGTTACTGACAAATTTACGAGGGTGTCGTTAATTTAATTGAAAGTGGGAACGAAGGAATGGAGAGAGCGAGAGAGAGTGGGAGGGGAGGGAGACGGAGAAAGTGTGTGTGTGTGTTCATCTGATTGTCTCCATTCCAAAGGGTCTAATTTAGATATTTATGCTGATTTTATGTTAACGTTTTATCTGATGGTAGATTTATTGTTGTGCTACTCTGTAAAGTTTTTCTCGCTCTCTCCGTCTGCCTAGAGGAAGATTCTTGGCTCTTGAAACTCATTTCTCCCTCACACTTGTGTATAATTTCTATTTCTCCCTCCCACTCCCGTTAAATTTAAAGCAAAGCCTCGTGCCCATAAGATATATTTTATTCTCCCTATCTCTCTTTTCTTTCCCAGACCAAGGAGTCTGAGTGGAGACACGGAAGTGCGAACAATCCCCTCCACAATATTATCCTCCATTCCACTCTCCTCTTCTGTGGCCATGGAACCTTGACTCATTACCAAACCTTCAGCCAAAATCTATACACTCTTCTAATCTTGCGATGAGGAGCTCGAGCCAACGAAAATGTCCCCTTCTCCCATCAAATCCCTACACAACACTACACACGAGCATTTCTTTTTTTTTCTTTTTTTTAAAAAAAAATAAGCCATGATTTTTATTATCACGCCAAAAACAAAGAAGGGGCAGTAATCAAAATTACTATTATGAACTCCTGGTCTGACATTTCATGAAACTATGACAGAGATGCCCGTATAAAATAGCTTACCTTGTACTCATCAATTTTATTCGCCAAACATTGATACCAGAATGACTGTAATCTAATTTAGATGCACACATGAAGATGGAATATTTATTTTTTGAGACCTCCGAAATGTTTTTTCAGTGTTTTTGTTTCCCATATACAAATGGTAGACTGAGCTAAATGCTGTGTGGCATAGACTCTGGAATTTTGCAGTAACTGTGAAAATCTAATTATTGTGTAATCTGGAATCAATGTTTCGGGATGGTGATTCACGGGCTGCAGAGGCTGTAGGATTAGATGTTTTATGAAAGGTACGAAATGTTTTTTTCCTTGCATCAATAGAATGGAAAGTATAATTTCCTCAGATGCCTGTAATTTGAACTTACCTTGCCACATCCGGTTCGGGTAGTTGTTGTGATGTAGGTGTGTGTCGCTGTACAATGTATGAAACGTATGCAGATGATGTTTGTTTTATTCTGGCTGTCCATGGATAATTTGATTAAATTTGGGATGGACTGGGCCAATGAATTGGAAATTGGAGGGAAGGAATTTGGATTCTTGAGCTATTCTTCTTGGCATGCAGAAAATGAGGCGGAGGGACGGAGAGGCAACTGTAAATTAACCCTTAAACCTTGCATCGGATCGGATCGGATAAATAGCCCGGCTCCCGCCTCTCCCTTCTCCTCCCTTGTCTCCTCATCTAAAATGGTGTAATAAAAGGGAAATCAAACTCTTATTGTTCCATGACGTTAATTCAAGTCAACATTTAATCGAGATTTATGTGATCTTGCCCTTTTTTTCTCTTTCTCTCTCACTCCTGCTTCATCTCCAGGTCAAATTAATTGTGAGCCAATTCCAATTTATGTTCTTTTGTCTCGTATGAAATTAGAGGAAAAAAACCATGAATTTTTTCGTACATGACTTGAGACAACAGTGGAGTGTGTTGAGAATAATTTTAATTACGTTATTTATTATCAAATTAAATTTTGTACACACACTTTTCCAATTCTGAGTCTCTCCCTTGCCACTTTATTCAAGCCTTGTCCATGTTCAAAATCCTGCAAATAAATTTTTTCCTCTCGCTCGAGTCCGGTTCGCTGTAAATCCCATTTGACTGTGAGGAGACATGGTTCCTTGGTAGTTTCTTGGATGAGAAGACATGTTGATAGTGAGGAAGAAAAGCATTTAACTTGTAATAAATTAACCGTCCTCTCTCTTTCTCCACTCTCCGTCGCCCAGTCAACTGTTGTGTTGTGGGGGAGACAATAAAACGTGTAAATTTCGCCATTCGTCATAAATGTTAATGCTAGGCGGGGAGAAACTTTTTCCAAAATGATGGAGTAAATGAGAAGAGAAGCTGTTCCTGCGATGCACTGGAGTGTGGACAAAACAAATGTTGTCACCATGTAATTAATAAATAATAGAGTGGATGATTGAGGAGAA
The DNA here is from genome assembly GCA_009870185.1 of Pygmarrhopalites habei. NCBI lineage: Eukaryota > Metazoa > Arthropoda > Collembola > Symphypleona > Arrhopalitidae > Pygmarrhopalites > Pygmarrhopalites habei. Next base: position 25,562 of record WJFB01001247.1, read on the forward strand.
CATGCATTTTAATTCATACATATTTTCTGGGGATGTACAGTGTAGCGTTGGTTCGCTGGTGGTGTGTGTGTGAGCTTAATGACTGCCTCATCATAATAGTCCTCCAGTCCCTTTCATCGCTCTCAATTCCTTCCCTCCCTCAATTCTCAGCCTTTTATTTATGTATCAAGTCACTAACTGTCAACCATGTACGTTCCCGAGTTCTCCGACGATACTCCTCTTTCCTCCATTATTGCGGGTACATTTTGTCATTCCGATTCTCGACCATCTACCAGTCGATGCCAGTTAATCCAACTCTCTCTCTCTCTCTCCTAGAGACACTTTATGTGGGATACGTGTGTGTGTAGGAAGCTGCTGTTGAGGGGAAGAGGGGGGGCTAGTGCGTGTGGATTTGCATTTGTTGCTTTGAGGCCTCATCATTGATGATGAGGATTGTGTGTGTGTGTGTGTGGAGGGTGATTGGTAGTCGACGAATTTCTCATCTTCCTTTCCTGTCTCGCTACAAAGTTGACTTGTCTGTCTCTGCTCCAGTAGATATCTTTCCACACATGTAGACTTTGGGGATGGAGTGTGTATATGGGTGCTAAAAGACACACACATCCCGCTTTTCCTAATTAATCCTCCACGCGGTCCCTTCCTTCCGACTTGCTCGTCTCTCAGAGAAGACTCTCCGAGGAGGACCATCAACCAAACCTAAACTGCCAACACTTCCCTGTCTAATGAATGAACCTTGATTCATTTACTCCTTTTCATTTTTACTCTTTCTCTTCCCCATCTCCACAACGCGTAAATGCAGAGAATCCTGGAGAGGATTCTAGAAAGTGAAGACAGTTTTATTTTTAAAAATCTGAGAATCATTTTTCTCTTTGGGATGACAAACTATTTCATGGGAATTTCATTTTGATTCGCTCCTTGATTGGACGCACTTGTGAAAATTTTGTAAAGAGAAGGAGTTATCATGTAACAATTAGATTGAGTATTTTTTAAAACAAAAATATGAAAAAATCTAGATTGTACTTAAGTAGAATGATAGAGGAGGACATGTACTGGAAGCTTTTGAGAGGCGGAGGAAGAGTAAGAATGAACAGACACAAAGACAAAAAAAAGTTTGGAGGAGAGGGACAGAGAAGAATTAATGTTGATCGAGAATGATTGGTGGTCGTGATCGAATTGTGAGATGGCTTGCTGCTCCTGTACCAGTCTATGTACGACACAGACACAGGAGAGTATTTGATTTCAAAACGTTATGTTGTGTCTGAGGAGGAGGGGAAGAGAGGGAAATAGTTTTGTGAGAGATAAATACGACGAGTGTACGAAGGTCTGTCTTACCTTTCCCTGTCTTCCCATTGGAAGGAACGTTGGAGAGCAGAAACGGAATGAAAAAGGAAACGATCTTAACTCAAATGCAATCTGAGATGTAATATGAAACAAGTAGTCAGCAGTTGCTATCAATCTACCTCAACCTTTTAACTAGGAACTAAAAGTACGAGGGACAATCTACAAACTACCCTGTCACTCCTCCTCTTGTCTTCCTCCTCCCAGGGAAAACGCGGCACACAAAACAAAGCACCTCCTCCTCCTCCCGCACATTTGTTTTCTACAGGAAATTAAACACCCACAATACCACACTACACATTTTTGTCCAGGAATTTTCGCACAAAAAATTCCTACACAAACTTTTCCTCTGTGACTGTCAATTTTTATGATTTCAGATTTGCTGTACAAAAACTTTTTGGGATGGATATTCAAACTTTTGAAAGGGAGGTGTAATGGACAAAGTTCAGTTCTCGCTTCCTTTTCAAATGTTTTCCTCTATCTTGTCCCGATTCAGTCTACTCTCTCACGACAGCGGAGTGTGTGTCATCATCATTTTTCCCTTCTCTCTCTGTCTCCATTCTACTCTCATTTCAATTTGCTTTAACGTAACTCCGCCCACTTGACACATGGAATGTGAGTGTGTGAATGAATGAACTTGAACATGAGCTCAGGACGAATCATTTGACTTTGAGTTGAATGAATCTCCATGATTATCCCACACACACACACGCATTAAAATTGTACTGTGTAGTTGAGTCCCAATTTTCTTGTTTGAAAGTCTCTTTCTCACTCTCATACGCATATTTACGCACATCCTTCTACTATGTAATAGCGTACACTTTCACAAACTGAGCATTGAGGTCGATTTGCAAATTCCTATAATTTGCAATCTTAATCACTTGAGTAGAGTGCATGCATAAATAGAGTACAGGGAACTTCAAAAGCTGAATTGAATTGTCTTTTCATTCATTCATTCTTCCACCTCAAACTCTGCGGCTAGAACGATGAGGGCATGCAGTTGATCCGAGGCTGGATGAAGAGTGAGAGAGTGTCTAGATGTGAGTAGGAGAATTTAGAAAATTTTAAAGAGAGTAAGAAATACTGAGAAAGACATGTTTGGAGAGGCTGTCCTTTTTGACTGTGGGTTTTTGGTGGCAGGAGGGGAGGGAAATCTGCATTGATGCAGTAAGCCCAGTGTGTGTTGTCACAACAAACTAAGCTCAAAAAAGTGTAAAAAGGTAGGGAGTAGGAAGGTACATGTGTGTGTGTGGGGGGGGGGGGGAATTTGTGGAGAGGAAAAATAGAGGACTGACTGTTTGCCAAGGGAGAGAGGAGAAGAAAGGAGGGAGAGAAAGGAGGAAGGGAGGGAGAGCTGAGAGATGGTTGAGCTCTGAAGAACTCATCTCTTCTCGTTTGTATGTAAATCTTTACTCGTAGCCAAGCTCTGAGTAGATGTTCGTATATTTCTCCTCCTTCCCTCCTCTCTCATATCTATGGGAGCGTGTTCCTTCCATTGATTTGAATTCTCTCCCTCTACTTCCTTCAGTTCCTTCCGAGGACGACGTTTCCTTCATCCAACTAGAAACCAGGACGGGTAGAGCAGGGAGGGGAAGAGGCAAACGCGAACCAGCCCCCCCTCCACACACACACATCCTCCACTATCTTCAGAGTTTGTTCTAACATCTCCTCCTGGTTGAGACTAGACTATATCTTATTACCCACACACACACTCCCATGTCAGCCCTGCTTTTTAAGAATATACAGAGAGAGGGAGGGAGATATGACCGAATGCAATCCTTCCTCCGTGTATTATCCCCCTTCGTAGTCGTGAGAGACTCATGCATATGCATAAGTGGAAGAGCTTTATACTTGCACGGAGACAGAGAGAGGAGTAGTACACGAAGAGCCCATTATTATGCGCATGCGGTTATTTACTTAGTTTTCTTCTAGGAATATTCATAAGAGCCAAAGATTTCTCTTCTTTTCAACTATATTCTCACCATTCAACAGCCTACACGATTTTTTACACACACACGTATCAACCAGGCGACCGCCATGCATCTTCCCCTCCCCGGAACACTCCATTCCTTACAAGGGGGAAAATTTTTAAAAATGTTTCGAATTTTGGTGATGGAGCTTCAGTTGTTCTCAGCCTCTTCTTTCTTTACAGATTCTGTTCCTTACGAGAAATGAGATGGATGGAAAGAGAGTCGTCTACTCAAATAGTGTTGCTATTTGTTCTACTCTGCCAGGATTGGAATGAGAGTACTACGTAGTAATACGTGTGTGTGTGTAGGTAGGATTCGAGTGGGGACATACCAGAGAGAGAGAACGTCCTTGTCGATTGACGTTTCTTCATGACTTAGAATTAGCATAATGTATTTATTCACGTGCGCACTTTATTAGAGAGATTTTTCCCTGCAACTTTCTACATGGTACATTGGAAGGGCCATTCTGCAGTGGCCACAGAAGAGTTGAGGTTTAAAACGAAATATCGTGAGTATTCAAGGAATGGACTTTTGAAAAAGGTAATAATAATGCAATTGCAAATGAGGACAAGACATTGCGAAGGGAATTGTGTACCTCAATAATGTGGGGGATGTGGATGCGAGTTTTTGTTTTCTCTCTCTCTCTCTGATTGTGAGTGTTGAGCTAATTTGACACCACATTCGTATGATAATTAGTAAATTAGCACTTTTGATGTCCCTCCGCCGACTCTCGACTACCTAGATTGAAGTTTGAGACGGTCAGACAAGTTTCTCAAATTCGAGGATACTCACAACAAATCCCTTTCCTAATCCTGTGGGTTGACTCACATTTCAATTATGGTCCTATCAATCTGGACAACGTTCAGACGGACGGAGGGAGGCGTTGTGCGTGTAAAAAATGTGAAAATCAATCGAGAATGTTCCCCTACACATGAATATTTTGAGGGAAAAGAGGACAGAGATGATTGAAAGGAAGATGTGAGGTACAAGGGAGGACACGTTGGGCCTCATCATGAACGAGACTGGGACCCTGCTGTAGTTTTTAGTTGTAGGGTCAGGAGGGAGCAGTGAGTAATGACAATCATAATAGGAAGATTGAGTGTAAAATATAGAGTGCAGTGTGGAAACATATTTCATACCCCGTCAGAGATCACCTGGCCTTTAACCTGAGGTCAATCGAAAGACTTGATTTTTTTCCAAATGACAATGAGGCTCAGTCGAACTTGTTACTCTTCTCTGCCTCTGCCACGGACCAAGTACAACAGAAGTAGAACAGAAAAAGAGAAAAGTGGACAAAGGAGAGAACTGAGGGGAACTCATAATAATTCCAAAAATGTTTTTTGAATGGAAGTTGTCTGTCTGCCGCTCACCTCTCCTCCTCCCTGAGCCCTGGCCCTAGACTCCAGGGCCAGAGAGAGTTCATCTCGTGGATGAATCCAAGAGTGTAGCAAAGTCTCAATTGGCAGTGTGTTTCCACAGTCGAGACCTCCTGCTGCTCCTCCCTGCCATAGCTCCATTCTCCAGATTTTTGCCCGTGGTGGTCGCAATAGAATTGTCGCACGTCGAGTGGAAAGAGATAGAGAGTTCAAGCACACACACTTGTCAGGGTCTCTTTTCTCTCTCTCTCTCTTGTGTCCTTGTGACCCGGGGGACACTTAATAGAGAATAGAAGTAAGATACTTGATCACGATCCATCGCATTAGCACATTCAAGCAGTGCGTACATAGCTCAATATTGACACTCTTCAATCTCCCTTTTCCGACACACACACACACAGCCACTCTACACACTCTCCCATGTATGAACATTGTTGTGTACGTGTCAGAAAGGACATTCTCATCCGGAGATCCCTTCCCCCTCCCTGCAAAACGAAGGAAAACACACACACGCTATCATGACTTCCGAGTAGAACTCTCTTAAAATTTTTTCTCTCTGAAATTTTCTCCGGGATCTCAGAATTTTGAAAAACAAATAATAATTCGAAATGTGGATAAAATGTACAATGAGAGGGGGAACTGTGGTTAGTCAACATGAAAGTAGAATTTGTCAATGGCAATGCAAAGTGATGATCATTTAATTCGAATGAAAATGGGGAACGAGGCTTCACCCGTCGGCGTCGGGGAACAGAAAGAGAGGGAGAGAGAGAGAGAGATAGGGAATAAAAACCGTTGACAGAGCCAAAGTCTCCGAGTCATGTATCCATCATGTGCTGGGTGCGTAGCCCTGGAATGAAAAATGCTTCTGGATTAATTGAACTATGAACTGGAAGTAAGTTGCTACTTAAACAATTTTGTTCCACACACGCATCTTTTGTCCCCCGCCTTCCCATCATAACTTATTTAGCTCAATTCTCTCTCTCTAGTCCCACTTGACCGCGGACTCGAGTATTTTTTTCACACAGACACACACACACGTTTATTTTGTGTTCCTGAATTTTGACACACGGAGAAATTCGTTCACATGGACTTGTCAGAGATTGAGAGTTGAGGTGAGAAGAAGTTGAGTTGTTGGAGTGTCCATTGTGATTTTGTGTCCAGGAGGGAAAAAGTCTTTTTTCAGAATGGTAGGACGTGCCCTTTAGACAATTTCTTTTCCTAGCCAAGTGTCATCATGATGTTGGGCCAATGGCCAGAGAGCACAATTTGTACAGGGTTTGTTGTGTGTGGAGTGGGGAGGGAAGGAGTTGTGTGATTATTCAATGTACAATTAGTTAGGATGGTGATGTAAGGGTGAGGTGGAGTCATTGGAACGAGACTAATATGTCGAAAATTTGTCATATGTGACTGTTAAGGTCAATTAAGTAGTTGAACAATCGGAGGATCCGTAGACACAGGACATGTTCCCCCCGATATTTACTAGGATGGTTTGTGGAGGGCGGACCTCCGAATGATAATCATAATGTACATGTGTCACTGGATTCAGTACGACTGATTCAGTCGTACATCTGCTCACTTTTTCCTCGTCATTTTCATTTTTCGTTAATGTTCAGATTGTGTGTGATTGTGTGACTGTGTGGACCCTCAAGGTATCCAGGGCTCATTTGCCCCACTGCAATATATCGGACAGTATACTCTCTCTCTGTTTTGTTGTTGTTCATCTTTTGCCTTGATTCCACACCCTATCATACACAACCAAAGCTGACTACACCGGCTCCGAAATTTACCCTCGCATATGTCGCTTTTTCCCTTTCTCTCTCTCTCTCTCTTGTGACAAATTCTTTCTATTCTGACGCTTTACAATGCGAGCATTGTTGGGGCTACAAATAGGCATCTATGTATATTATTGTATATGTAGTGAATGTGCAGTAGTGTAAAAATACGAAATGGTATGTACGTACAGAGGGATAGGAGGTGAATGTGATGAAAAGTAAAGCGTAGGCAGAGAGGAGGAGAATTCACACTTTGTGTGTGTCGGTTCCATTTCGGTCTGCCATTAGAATTACACCGACAGATTGTTTGGAGATATAAGTGATTTTGTTGTCACCGAAAGTGTTGGGGAATAACCACAATTTGCCTTTCAATTTCTTTTAGCGCTTTTTCCATTTTACTCTCCCTCCCTCTCTCCTCTTTCTCTCTTCTAATGTGTTCTGGATGTACAAATCCAGGGTTTTTATGACAGTGTACACACACATGCTGAACGTTTTTTCGTCTCTCCTCCATATTTTTGTAATGCTCTTCTTGTTCTTCTTCTCCTCTTCCTGACCATTGAGTCCCTGACTCAGTGTGTGTGCCAGAGGAAGAGAGAATTAAAAGTGATTTAAGCATGTGGAATTTAATCTGCTAGAGTTGGCGTCATTTAAATGCACATAAATTAGAATATCAATAATTGCGAGATGCAATTGCATGCCAATCAACCACTGCACTCTCTTCCCCTCTCTACTCTCGAATTGCATTATTAAGACTGCATCATCATGCAGCAGGTTCTTCCGATTTGAGGCATTTACTCTGTTTTTTAACAAAATTTTGAACAGTTTAATTAAGGACCAAGTACAGTGACATTTTTTGAAATTTCATTCTGAAGACTCTAGTAAATATTGTGCATTTTCCTCTCAATCTCTCTCTCTCTCTCTCTGTAGGGAAAGAGTGTAAGTTGTGCAATGTGGATTTTCCCCATTTTTGTGTGTGAATGAACCACCAACGCGGCCGCCAATCTTTTCCCCTCAGAGGATTATACCCGATCACATGGAACAATGTTCCATTTGAGAATTATATCGGCGTGAAAATCAAAGCACAATAGCCCTCCTCCTCCTTTTATACAACGACTATCCTAGTAAAGTTCCCCTATACGATTTGGATACGATGTGTGCGTACAGTCGGGGAAAAATGGGGAGGAAAAAATTCTCCCCCTTCCAATAACTTTCCCATGGATTCTGGAACTTAAGTTAAAATAATACAAATAAAGGATCATCAGGGAAAATCACCATCCTCTCAAGTCAGGGGATTCATCACTCAAAACTCCCTTCAGTCTGGCCCCTTTGACTCTGTTGTTCTACTTTGTGGCTATGACAATAGTCCAGGGTCTTCACTCTCTCTCTCAAGAATCTTAGAGTGTGTTGCAAGGAAAGTAGACAGACTGTTGGATGAATCATTCGTGGGCGGATTCGGACAGAATAGATTGAAGAGGGAAATGATTTTTTTTGAAATTTCGAAATGACATGAAATTTGAAGGGCAGGCTAAGTGATGGTGATAGGATGATATAGATGTATGTGTGTGTCTGTGTGGAGGGGGGAGGGAGTAGGTTCGAGATGCTCTAACCAACCACAATAAACGAGTTAATAATCATTTTTGGTCTGACGCGTCGTCGATACGGTTTTCTCCGTGTGACATTCTGGCTGAAAGGAGCCTCACACACACACACAGGCATAGAGGGAATCTATAGTGAGGGAGAAAGCATTCTGTGAACCCTTTTGTTCCCCCACACGCTTTTGTGTTAATCTAATTTCACTTGTCATCCTCGAACCCCATGTCTCCCTTGTCGGTTTTCGTCCTCAAGCCTCGTGACGACGGCCCATGCTTTTCCTCAAGGGAATTTTTTAAAGTCGCTCTCCCTCTCTCAATTTTTTTCCTTCTCATTCAGCTTTTTTCCCTTTTTTTGAATATTCGTCTGGAATTTTTTTGACTGCCATGTATTTTTTACTGTGACTCTCCTCCCTGGTTCGATACCACTGCGGCATCATCTCATGCTTTTCTACACACCAAAAGTATGAAATGTTCCTACTCTTTATCTTGTATCCCTTTCTCCCTTCCCAGTGTGTATGTATGTATGTGTGTGCGTGTGTGGTTGGATGATCAACTTTTCAAACTTTCCTCACACGACAGACTCCGTGTCTCTCCAAATATTTTACTACACTCTCTTCATTTGGGGAGTTTGAAAAATCCACAATCCACACCAATCTAACATCCATTTCGGTTAGAATGATAAAGATGGAATTACACAGACAACTAAGTCCTCTTTCTTTGCCTCACTCCAAAATGTTCTTCTCCTCGTACTACAATACACTCGATCAGAATGTACTGCAGTATTATGCAATGTTGAGACAATGTGTCACAGAATCCTGTAGAATGAGGACCAGCACAAAAGCCCAGCGTGATGAGATACAGGGAAATATACATTTTTATCTGCCCTCCTCATCTCTTCTCTTGTGTGTTGTGTATGTTCCGCAGAGTTATTGTGTATGTATTATTCCGTACTTTTACATTCATTTTTTTCCCTTTTGATATTTTCCGATCGCCACGATCTCCCTCCCTCCCTCCACACACACACACACACACTTTTTCTATGGTGCAGAGTGTGTGTGCTGCTGGGTCTATTTCCCTGACACTGTCTGTCTATTTTATTTTGTACATTGTTATTGTTGCTGTTTGTGTGTGCTCGGCTGGTTGCACTTTTGTCTCCAGTCTCCATCTCCCCCTCCCTTTCCCTACCACCGATTCATCATAACATGACAAATTCTCTTCCTGGATTCTAAGGTCCGTTCAGAAACTATAGGACAGTTTGTTTTTGGGCCGTCATTTTGTGACCCCTTCATCCCATGACCTGATACTCACAGTGAAGATGACCCACCTAGTGTCACGTGTTGTGGCCA
>WJFB01001248.1:0-34894 GCA_009870185.1 Pygmarrhopalites habei
AGAATGAATGCTAGAGCAAAAATATTGGAGTTGTCAGCAGTAATAGGAGTAAAGGACAATGATAGAAAAAAACTACAAATTATTTCTGGGCATAAACATAATTCCATGGATAGTTGACAAGGAATTCTGTGTTATATTTTATTTTTGAACTCCACAGACAGATAGGCACTGTGTGTTTTGTGTATGTATGCAAGCACGGCCCTTATCATCAAAAAACATTGTAGGTATATAGCATATCGTTGGCACAGTACCCTTGAATCACAAGAGCCCAAAGGCAGCCAATCAGGAGCTTTCGTTGTAAACACTCAAGTCTCCTTGTTGGACTACGAGCCTTTGGTCTCTTTCCTCTCTTGTATATTACTCTTTGCGTGCGATGCAAATGTGTTGGGGAAGAAGTGGGAGAGTAGGTGGCTGATTGCTGATTGAACGCACACTTAAACAATCTGAGATGAGAGTCGACCAAAGATTTGAGTTTATGGAGAAAGACGAGAAGGAGGAAAAGGGCTTAGACAAACCTTGGATGAGCAGCCCCAGAAATAATTCATTGAATGCTCAACTTCATCTTGCGCCTGTGATTTACACACAAAAGTTAAATCTCTAGGGATGCTCCAGTCCCAGTTACACACACAACCAGGGGTAGAGAACCGAAACCCGGGTACTTTACCCTCTCCGGTGAACCGATCCGACTAACCTGACGTAATTATTCCTTTATGCAATACTCCAGAAACACAAACAGAGAGTGGGAAAGAGGATATGCATGTGTGTACTTTAGGATGGGATTTTGAGAGAGACTCAAAGTTAATTATGGTATTGTTGAGGTGAAATCCTACTTCAAGTCGATGGAGAGTGTTAATTCCAAACGGAGAATGCCGTGTTTGTCCTCCTGCGTGCATGTATTTAGTCAAGTAAAAAGTGGAGGAGGGCATATGTCACAACCAAGAAAAATCAACAACTTTTCCTTCTAATGGACCCCCCTATTTTTACAATTAGTACAAAGTGAACATTCCTCCTTCAGCAGATTTTCCAGCGACAAAAATAAACTGGGACTCTGTTTAAGCTTGTTATCTACACGAGTTCACAACAACGTAGGTAAAAGCTTATGCAAACAAGTATGTCCCCCCTGAAAAACAATGACACACTCTCATCGCTGGTAGTGTCAGGAACAGTCTCTCTTTCATTGTGGCCAAGACGAGACAATTCCTCAGTCAACAATGTAGTGCAAATCATCCTGAAGATAAGCAAATAGCAAAATCTCTATGTCACGCACAGCCCCCATCCCCAAACATTTAAATAAGATGGATGACTGAGACTGAAGCCCACGAAAGGGTAGTCAAGTTGAAATTTGAGTAATTATTATTATTGGTTGTGTAGTCTGTGTATTCATGTTTATGTACAAGTTTACATTATTCACGTACTGAATTTTGCAAAATAAATACTTCGTAAGCATCACAAGTCAGGGAATGAGACAAGAAGAAGACGGGTTAATTGTCATCATGGAAATTAATCCCCCTCTCCCCCTTCCTTCCTAAAAACAACTACTTACACAATTTTTCACGTTCAAACTTTACATATCTATGTATATATCTTTTTGGTTATGCTATGAATGTAACCAAGTGCTCCCTTCACACACAATCCAATGTGAAGGGAGCACCAAGTCAATGAAAACTTGATGTCACAGCGAGAGTTAAATCCTTTGTACATTAGCTACCATTTTGTTAAATATCTTTGAAAGCTAGTTTTGGAGTTTGGAGGTCAATCACAATGTATACTGTACTCTATTCAAACAATTAACGGTATTCTAAATTGACAACGGAAATCCACAGTCTTGAGTGGAGGCCAATAAATTGAACATTGATTGCAAGTGTAGGGAACACTCAAAGTACAAATTGTTCTTTTTGTAACAAACGACAATGAAACTGGAATAAACAATGGGGAATTTGGTACAGACATGATCTCTGAGATTCATTCATTTTGATGATGCCTAATTAAAAGTCGGATGATATTACTCTTCTTCATGTATCCATCCTTGACAATGGTTGACCCTGATGACGGAACAGGGACGAGGATATTAGTTGAATTAATTCTGTCATCATCCGATGGAGCGTGAGACTGAGATTGTGTTCAACGTCTCCTCCTCCTCCCGAGTCCCATCTTGACCCATGCAGGATTAAACTTGTTCCCAGCAGCAGCAGCAATTCTCTTGGCCTCTTCTGTTCTCGAGGGCACAAACTTCTCACTCCCGGCTGCCGGAGGTTGCCATTTCAGGGCCACCGCTTCATCCACGAACACAAACAAAATGGAACAATACAACGTATTCAATGAAGGACAAAGTACAAGTGAAAGCCATTGTCATCATCCTTCACTTTAAACCAAATAATCCTCTTATCCCCATCCATATCAACCACACACACGCACACACACCACCACATACGTCACTCCGAATTGACCAAAACCTAATCCGGAACATGTAATTAAAGACAATTGAGACTTTGACAAAGGAAGAAGGAATTTTCATTACCCTGATCTCCACGTCTATTTAAATAATCCTGGAAACTGGATCCAAAGTCGGATTCTCCGCTCTCTTCCCAGTTCCTCCCCTCGTCATCTTCGTAGCCGTCCGTGGGGTCATCCATGTCCTTGAGACTGTCCTCCACTTTCTCCCCTCCTCCCGGGTTGTCTTTTTGCAGAGCATTTATGTTCTCTCTCAGGTGGTCAAAAAACTTTTCTAAATGACTCAGAGCTCCTGTGGCCAAAAACAAAATCATTTTTTCAATGTCCGTCAAGATTTTCCTCTTGTAGATCAATGTATAACTATATCCTCACGGGCACTGATTAAGGGCGTGAATGTGGGGGTCTCCTTCTCCGCGGAGGAGGAAGAAATTGTCTGGAGTTCTTCCAGCGGTCTTCCGTACGGAAGATTCCCGTGCCCATGTAAATGAGGATTGATTGCAGCTATCCCGGAATGTCCAGGCAGTCCGGGCATGTTGAGAATGCTCAGACCTACATAGAGATTGTAATTAACTAGGAAATGCATGTCTGAACTGAATATGAGGGAAGAGAGGAAGGTCGACTCACCATTTGCACTGGGACTCCGACCGTTGAGAACAGCGTCCGCGTAGCCATGGAACCGGGACAACCCTTTTAATCATCAACAATTTTTCATAATGCACAATTAAAACCTCATCCTCAGTTAATGGGGGTTGCGTGGAAAATTAAATTTCCTTGTGGACGTCGTTTATCAAAATCATGACTCACGATTGGGCCTAAATCGTAATTGGTACGCCGGGGATTTGAGAAAATTAAATTCTTCTGCACTGGAAGGTACATTCGGACCTCGGCTCACACGCACAATTCGGTTCAAAAATGGAGGTCTCGGCTCACCTGCAACAAACAAAAGATTTTCATTTTGTGTAATCCATTTGAACTAGTCAAAAGTCTCCCATTTTGTATTCACCATTAATTTACAAGTCATGGGTGGATTAGACAAGAGAGTGGAATGTCATCATCCTGCATGAACCAATTATACACAGATCTTGTCGTCTATTTTTGAAGGGAGAAAGGAGGAAGGGAGCTGACTTTGTTCAAATTTTTGGTCCAGTCAAAATGTCATCATCATTATGATGATAGACAAATTGGGATAACTAGGAGGATTCAATGTGAACCTCTCCTCCCCCGTTCACATCTTCAAACAGAGTTTTTGGAATAGTCTAGATGGATAGCGAGTGCTTTTGTTTGGATTTCATGATAGGACTCTTATCTCCACGCTCCAGCACTTGACAGCATGGAAGACTTTGTCTTTCTGAGGAGGAGATGCTTTGAAGAGCTCTTTTTAAAATGTCAGCGAGGATCTCTTCCTCCTAATTCAAAGGAGAAAACATTTCCAGTGCGGAAGTGGGTGGGTGGAAAGTGAAAGTATGTACTTTAATTGTACACCCGTTATGAATACTCCTACCCCGAATGGAACACAATCTCACACCCACACTCCCCTTTTCCACAAACACCAAATTAGCTAATACATGCACAATTTAAACTCTCCTGACAGCAGGAAAATCCTTAGATCGATTCAAAAGTTGTTACCTTCAGGAACGGTTGTTGACCTGGTGACCGTCCAATTGACAACAATGATGAGTATCAAGCAGAACCTCATCATTGTTGTTCTCTCTCTCACTCTGTGTTCACTTCGGACTATCTTTCTCGTTCCTCCCGAAATGGGGGAATGACTCTTTGAACTGCTCTTGAATTAATTAATTTTAAATGTATTGACTCTCCCTCTTCAGGAGTCACTCATTACAAAAGTCCAAAAACAAAATGATGAGGATTATTTTTATTCCCTCTCTGTCGTTTTGCAACTTGAAGGGTCAAGTGATTGACTCACTCCCTCTTCATTTATTCTCATTACTCGGATGATGACCAGTCACGCAGGGACGGAGAGGGAGGGAGGGGACAGTTGGTCAACTTGTAGCTTGGGTTCAATTACACAAAATAACTCCCCAAAATGCCACAAAATGCAATGATTCCAAATATTGATCCTAAAAAGTCATTACACACTCACTCTCTGATATTATCGATTCAAAAAAATTGAGGATACACACACACACTCTCTATGTGTGTGTGCGTTGTTATTTATATTTAACTGTATTGATTCGTAATTTAGGGAAATTATCACTGAAATTAGGGGCCAGGTCAATTTGGTTGTGTAAATGTTATGGCTGTGCTCTTGAAATGATGTGTGTGTGTGTGGGACAGACGTCAAGTACGGGTGGAGAGAGAGTGAGGAGTGACGATGTTGATCATCCCGAGCACTGAATGAGTTTGACATCGTCACTCGACCGATTCGGAGGAGTAGGTAATGTGGAGAATTTAATTCCTCCCTCTCTCCTCCATTATTATATAATTTAATGTCTAATCCCCTCCCGGCTTATTACTATGATTATGACGACATCCTCCCCTTTGTTCCCTTTCTACTGAGTCACATTTGAATGTGCGGGTATTCTCTCTCTCTGTGGAAGAATCCGACATTCGGATGGGAGTACAATATTTCCCTACACTATAATAATGATGATGATTATTATTTCACTTTTTCCCCGCAATTGTGGAGGTCAAATGAGGGGGGATGTAACGAACGGAGTGAATTATGTCTAATTTTAGAATCCAAACTCCCCTTGTCTGGATTTTAATGGGCGGAAAAGGTCATACTCGGTTGTTAAATTCTCAACCGACCCATCACACACTTTTGACATTTCACAATTCCTCACGATCGCCCGCGGAGGCGAAACTTGTACGGAAAGAATGTGGAGTATCAAAAAATGATGAATCTTCAGATGAGAAGACCTCAAAGGATTTGTCTGTCTGGAGAAAGTCGGACGTCGCAAGGAGTCAAAGTGGGTAGTGAAAGTGAAAGTGGAGGTTGGGTGGGGCAAGGAGATCCAAGCTCCATTTATGAATGAAATGTGTCTCAGTCAGTAAAAGTCCACGAGTGGATGTAGACCATAAGGGTAGACCAGAATGCAACAGAAAATGCTGAAATATTATGAAAGGTTCCTTCAGGAGGGCCCCCAGACTCAAGAACAATGTTCAAAAGTTGACGTTTCTTTCAGAAGAATATTTTGGAGGAGAAAGTCCCTTGCAGACAATGTGAACGACGGTCGATTATCATTAGAAACATTAAAGCCACTTAATCTTTTGATCCTTCCTTCGTTTATGTGTGAAAGCTACGAGGGTTTCCTGTTAAAAATGATTATTATTTTAATTACTCCCCTCCCTTTGATCCTATTTCTCCTGGGATGAACATTACATACAGAGGCTGTTTACTCCACCCACCGACTGGGTGGGTGGAGTAAACAGATCCCTAAACCTCCCTTCTAATAACTACGTACACTTGAGTTCAGTCAATCCTCAAAGTCAACTAACTGTCTAAAGTGGACACTTGAAATAATCGACTCCTAGAGTCGTCTTACCTTTCCCGACACTGATTCCATTTTGAAGTGGGGCAGGGACAGGGACACAATTGCAAATTCTGACACCGAAACAAAGACCAAGTCCGGCCAGGAGGTAGAGAAGCGTGAAGAACCGACAAAATGACTCTAATTTCTCAATCATTTCTCTCACTTTCTCTTGTCCAGAGATTGAACTGGAAAAATTATTTCGACTCCCACTTCCTTTCTCCAAATATCACAAAACTCCCTTCAAGTCACTCTTCCTTCAGCTTGAACACTTTCTTTTTTAAAAAATAATGATTCACAGAAATAGGGAAATTTTGACGGGACTGAAGAATGTGACCCCGACGCGTTGACGGTGAATCCGGAACACAGAACCGCACAGTCCACCCGAGAAAGCCACACACAAGTGAAAGGAGACTGGAGACTGGAAGGGGGAGAGAAAGTGGTGTGTGTCTGTGCGGGACCCGATCCTTCCTGTTGCTCTGGAGCGACTCAGAGACCGTGACCGTTTGTCACCGCTTTGTTTCAACACCCTCCTATTTATTATGCAAGACTCTGAACCACAGGCTCCGATGTGTGTGTCTACGAGAGAGTGAGAGTGAGAGTGTGTGTGTCCGGGAGTCCTATTCCTGGAAACATGTCTTGTAAAGTATAGAGGGGAGGGGAGACTAATACATATGTACATATGTCATCCTCCCATTACTCGCACCCACACCACCCTCTCTTCCGGGTGTGTGTTTCGGAGCTATTTATCAAGAAGTTGGTTCCATTTCATTTCAGTTCATTAGGCGAGTAATGACTCGAGGCGGACAGAGCAGTAGCAGAAGCAACTATCATGATAATAATAATCTTTCTATCCTCCTCCACTGAATTCGGGGAGGGGGGAGATAAGACGAAGGACGTTCATAAGATGCGAGGAGGGAAAATCCTCCATTACAACAATCGTATCATCCAACATATATTAGATCAACCCGGGCGTTTTACACAGATAAAGATTATTCTATTCGTGGAACCTCCCCTCCCTCCATGTATGACATATGCTCCTTTTTCTGGAAATCGCGTGAACATCATCATGACAATTAGAACACACACACACACCCCTCCCCCTCTCTATTTCCAACTGAATACTGGAAAAACTTTTGTGTGTGTGCACGATCAGGGCAAACCGTAAAAAATGATCCCGAGTTCCCCCTGTACGTACAACATATTTCAGAATTTGGAATCCCAGGTTTCGTCATTGCAAAATACAGTGTGTCGTGTGTGTGACCCGGGAGTTGTTCCATTCTGGAGAAGGAGGCTAACCTAATTATGCTAGTTCCCAACTTTCATCAAGAGACTCCACAGAGATTTTTAATACAGTCTCTCTCCCTCTTATGCATGCATATCCCCCGTCGTGCTCTCTTTTTGTTTCTTTCCTTTTCTGTTTTTGTAGGAAGGAAGACAGGGGACACACACGGGGCAGGAAGGAAGCCCTTAGGTGGGTGGGTTATTGTGATTTCGATTATTTAATCCAGGATCATGCATCAGACCACATTATGGGGTTTACTGGGAATGGGGCTGTTGCGTGGGCGGAAGACATACACTCCCACCAACACAGAGAATTCGGGGAAATCCGCACAATCTTCACTCTCTGATCTATTATCCTTCCCCCTTGTGTGTGTGTGTGTGAGGACGGCGGGTCAACTCTGAGACCGTCGTCGTCGTGTGTGGTTCATGAGCCTGAACCGAGTATCGGCGGAAGTGTCAACTTTCAGACTTGAGCTCTTTCCCTCATTTATCAGTTAACGTTGAGCAAAGCGGGGATGATAATGGAATTACATGTCCCACACACATCCTTCGGTCTACCCTTCCTTTCCATTGTCCTCCTGGCCCACTAGAATTCCATAGGAGAATTTAGGGGAGGGGAGGATCCAATGCAGAAACTACGGTATCATCAGACAGAGAAGGTGCCAAAATCCTCGTTTTGTGAAAATGTAGAATGTGTTTTCTCCCCGAGAATGTCCCTCACGGTTTCTCTGTCATTGGTCCTCCTCGCAAATAGTAGATTAGATTAGCACATGCAATATGCATACGAGGTAAATATTTGTGGATTTGGCCGCCCTTCCTTCCCTTTTCGCCTTTTCGCATCATTTACATTGGCCATGGTGAATTGTAATTAATTTTAATTACACGTCGGTCCCACGCATGCACAAGAAATGAAATGGGCTGGAGATGAAAGGATGGGGACAGAGTGTGTGTGCCTGGTGACAGTAATTGTGTGACGACGGAGGGAAGTAATGGAGAAGGAAGAGTGAACATTTTAAAACGGAGGGTTTGTGTATTAAAAGAATAATGAGCTTTCCTCCCGTCTATTTCAGAAGGAGAGTGTGAAATATAATCTACACATTCCTTCCTTTTTTCCCCGAGTTTAGCCTCTAATGGTCTCCAGTCAGAGTTTGACTGGAGAAAGTGTAAACAAATTCCCCCACACTCCATCATCATTAGAGGAAGGAAGGAAGGAGAGAAAGTGGAATTCTTGAGAAAAATGTCGTGACCCTGGACCAGAGGTCGTCATGCTAATAGTAATAATAATAGAAAGGGGGAGAGGAAAGAGTCGCACTCTCACCGTCCACGATGACTGAGGAGAGATGAGCCAACGTCCAGGGAATGACAATCGTCATCAACACCCCCACAACACCGCCACCCATCCCGACTTGTTGAATCCCTCGTCCCCAGAGACTTATTTTCAAACAGAGAGTATTCTACGTATTCTCTGATTTTCAAAAAGTGTGCTGTCCAGCATTGGTTCAGCACACTCACAAACACACGGAGATCCTCCAGCGAAAGGAGAGAAAAGTGTTGAGTGTACTAGCCAGGGCACTTGTGTGTCTTCCTCCTTGATCCACGACTAACTCCCCCACCCACTCTCCACAGTCAACTCGAAAGTCCCTACGGTTCTTTCTTTACACTGAACCAATCTCCAAAATAGACTCGACACTCTCTGCTCTGCTCTGTCCCTAATGCCAGTTAATTATCGACTGGATTGTTGTTCCAGGCACAGGACTCACTCCCAACTTCCCTCCTTGTTTTGACTTTCTCCCTTCACGGCTAAGGTTTCGCTTTCAACGCGACTGGTCTCCAGTGCACCAAAAAACCTATGGACGGAGAGTTGTTCCTCCCCTCTGACCATTTTAATTATTATGCCGCCCCCTGACACACATCCCTCCTCCTTGTTATTCTTGTTGACTTATTACTCTGTGACGACGCCCAACTCCGACTCCGGAAAAACTTTCCCAGTGCAAACTGTCGTAATGAAGGAAGCAAATCATGTCGCATTATCATCTTATTTTTATGACCCATCAGCCAACTCTGTCCCTGTCCTCTGTCTATGCGTGTGTGTATGTGTGTGTGTGTGTGGATGAATTTAAACTCATACGAAAGTCGAGATGTGATTCACAGAGTATTGACACGACTCGACTTATGACGAGGTGATTCACTTTATTATTAATCGTCGACAATTTCGCCATCTAAGGGAAAACAGAAAATTGCAGACGTGCCAATTTCCCTCTTCCTCCGACCCCTCCAGGTCGTGTTAACGGGTTGACGCGACGTGAGCTGGAGTCAAAGTACAGCGTTGACACACACACACGTCTAGATTCTTGAGAGGAGAAGGGATTTTGCATGGGAACGTTGACGTGAGGGGGAATGAGTCATCATCATTCAATCATGTTGATTGGGAATTGACTGGCGTGTGTCATGTCCTTCCCTGAGTTATAGAGGAGGAGGAGGAGGCAATTAGGCAATTAGACAGGAGGTGCACAGTACGTTTGAGCATCACACACACATCATAACGATCCCATGTCATGCCTTGTCAATTTAGTCACTCTGTTGGTGTGTGTGTTTTGGGAATTTGACACATGAGACTGTTCCTTCCATTATGCATGAGTGAGACCTGTAACAGGGAATTTAATAGGAGTTTAAAAACTAATGCCCAGTTCTCTCCCATTCAGCCAATCCGAGACTCCCCTGTCTCCATTTTCCATAAATGATTAATTAGCCCCCTTATCTACAACGCTTCTACTATGCCAGGTAGATACGTAAATCCGGAGAAGTTTCCAGAAAAATATTTCATTCGAATTTTGTTGTGACCAACTCTTCTCTCTCTCTCGCGGGTAATTATGGATGAGGAATAATTGTGTATACAGTTGAGGGAAATCAAAAGGAGGTCAAATTAAAGGATACAAGTCCGAGGGGGACTAGTAAATATGATTGTATTTCACACATCCACCATTACACAAGAGTTGATGGTAGGATTAAAGGGAAATTGAATCGATTCCCTTGAATAAATAAATGGAATAAATCGTTGGATTGTGGGGGGAGGGTGTTGAAGCGTGGGATGGAAAGTCGGGATTATTTTTGAGAATTATGGAGGAGGAGGAGGGACTTTCTTGGAATCTGTTCCAACTTTCTCCTTTTTCATGGTTGTTCGGACGGTGAAGCCAAAATTCGTTGACCCATATCAACCACACACAAAATTGTGAAAACCCATTCTTTCTCTTCTCCTTCGTTGACATTTGTGTGCTCGTCAGCATCTGGGTTGACCCGCCTCCTTAATTTTCCTCTTTTTTCATTTCTCCCTTACAAGGACCTTCGAAGGACTAACGAAGAGGGGGGGTTGAGAATTGAGACGTGAACACTGTGACCTGTGAACTGTTTAATCAAGAGAGGATTATTTAACAAAGTTGTCGAGAGGAAGTTGAGAGTTTGGGTCAGTTTTCGTTCTGCTCGACGGTGGCAGTGGCGGCAGTTGGATTTGAGAACATTTTTTGGAATTTACGACTGGAGATGGCAATCAAATGAGAGTAGGAAGTTCTGGAAAGAGACAACGCTCGGAGGGAACGGGAACAGCCATGTCGAACACTGGTTTGATATAAGTAAAAAAGCGGTAGTCCGAGACCGGCAGTCCGAGATGTAAGTCCGGACCAAAAATAAAGTCGTACAGTTTGACGAGACAAACATTTCCTATGCTTTACTAATTTGCAAGTCTATGCCCAAATATGGAAAAAGCCTCCGATTCGCAAATTGTTATAGGAAAAACGAGAACCCTTATAGAAAATCATCAAGGATCAGTGAGATGTAAAATCGAGCTCTACATATGTTATTGAGCTCAACGAGACCAAACTTTTTACCACTTACTGTTATGTGCATATGTGTGCCCAAATGTCCCAAATTTTGCACATTAGTGTGTGGGTATAGGGTTAAAATTCATTTTTTTATAAAAAAATTCTGAAACTTACCAAAAAATTTCCTCTAGCCGTCCCCAACAACATTTGTATTGTATTTCCTTGACCCCTGGAGGTCAGGGAAAAAAACTTTTCACTATGACCACAATACAAATGTTGTTGGGGACGGCTAGAGGAAACTTTTTGGTAAGTTTCAGAATTTTTTATAGAAAAATGAATATAAGAAACTTTTCACTATGACCACAATACAAATGTTGTTGGGGACGGCTAGAGGAAACTTTTTGGTAAGTTTCAGAATTTTTTATAGAAAAATGAATTTTAACCCTACACCCACACGTGGGTCACATTTTGACCTGCAGCGGGTGACACAACGGATGAAATTTTTTGCTGCCAGGAAAAAAAGTGTTCAGAATGAACACCAAAACACAACCCCGCTGAGAAATTTGCATTTCGAGAGACTGCCGGTTTTACTGAAGGTCAGACCAGTGTGCGTCGTCGTCCCCGAGGATCCCAAACTTTTCTCCCCTACCCGCCTTCACAAACCCCTTCCTCTTCTTTTTTTGAAAACTTTCACCCATTTATTCAATTGACTTTCTCTCCCCCCACTTTCTACTTGCTTTCATTTCCAGTTATAGTCTCCTGTTGAATCATCATCATATGTTGGGAATGATCTAATGCACAGTACAGAACAAGAGAAGCTTCTGGGAAGGAAAAGAGAGAGAGAGAGAGCACAAGTTCCCCCTTCCCTTCCTTCAAAATAGCTACATTGTTTTTGCTCAGTTTTAAATGAGAGTCACAATTAGTAGAAGAAAGAGGATCCAATTTTGTTGCTATTCTGACATTTCTCTTCTCAGGCAACAAAATTCTCCATGTTTGGACATTTGATTGGAGGGTGATCCACAATTCAAGGAACAGTTCAAAAGTAAAAGCTCTCTCTCTCTTTCCTACATCCCATCATTTAAATGATCTGATAATTAGGAAAATTAGCAGTTCTTCTAGTCAGGGGAAAAGTCATTAGTACGAATCACACAAAAACGTCCTCGCTCCCTTTCATCCTGGGTCACATTAAAACCTCCCCGTGAATCCAAAACATGGAAAAACGTGATTTTTTGGACTTGTTTCCGAGAACGAGTCTCCCTCCGGGAGTCGTATATTTAATCATGGATTTTTACGACACAAAATTAACAGAGAATTGAAAGGAAGGGGACAGTCCAACGAACTTTTTTCCCGTTCCATCCAAATAATTACGTACATAAATACTTTCGTCCCACTTTAGCCTGGCTGGAGGATCGACTTCAAATTATACAAAACTGTGAGATCCTCCTCCTACAAATTGTCTTTCTTCATGACACATTTGAGCGTCAAAATGGACTTAGAAAATTCATTTCATCCTGTGACTGGGCTTTTACTAAAATTAAAATTCATGCACACAATCATCACAACGGGAGGAATAAATGCGAGAGGGAAGTAACTGCCAATTCGACTTGGATGCACACGGATGAAAATCAAAAGAGAAAAAATGACAGCTCATAAAATGTGATCGACCTAATAAAAGTCAACCATCCAGTTCACAGCAACAACGACAAAATATTAATTGGAACTGAAAGGGATTAATGCAAGTTAAATAGGGTTATCCTCCCATTGGGTTTGGTTGGAGAGAGAGGGAGGGAGGGAGGGAATCGGACGTTGACATGCCCTCCTCAACCCGAGCATTTTCAAGGTTTAAGACAATTCTCCAAGTTGTGAGGAAAGTCAATGATGGATTTGATGTGTGTTCACAATTTTAACGACCGATAAAAAGATGTTGATTTTCGTTGTGGCCTTTAGTTGAGCAGCTGGTGAGTGTGTCTCCTGTTGAATAGGTGAATGTATTTTTGGTGTGGAGACGGACAAGTGAAAAGGGGAAAGGGATGAGACACAAAAGAGGGGAAGTGAAAGAGGAGACGACGGTCCCTGGACTGACATAAAGGGCTGTGTGTCCTCCCTCCACAACCTCTATATTGTCCTTTTAATGAGATTCCTGGGGAATAATAATTCCGGACCATAACAATAGAATGACACCCACACACACATGGATTGATGACGTGACCCTTTATCCTCATTTTACTGTGTCATCTTCCATTACACGAGGCGGCCACTCTCTCCCCCCAAATCCCAGAGTCTACTCTTCTCCAGGAAAATGGAACCTTGCTCAAGAAATCAAGAATCAGCTCAACTAGGTACAGAAATACGGACACAAAATGATGCACCTGACATGACAATTAAGTGTCCTTCCACAATTAAATTAATGTTGGCGCAGGGTTATTTTTGGTTATCCTTGAGTCGGATCAAATTTATATTTCAATACTCAAGATTTAATCTCAAGAGAAATACATAGTCTCCAGTTTCTCCAGACTGAATTTTACTAATTGTGATTGGCTCAAAGCTTTACAATATTAATCCCCGCAATGACCCGGATGTATGGAGTCGTTGACTGGAGACATGGACCCTTGATGGATAATCATCCCTCATTAAGTAAAGCCAACAGCTATCCAAATCTTGCCAGCCAATATGAGCTTACACAACGCATTCTATTTGACCTGTCATCCGAGAAGGAGGAGATAAGGAATGACAACCCGTGTCACTAACCCCCACGCTACGTGGAGAAAAACCAATATCTACAATTATGAACACACACACTCTCTCTCTTTCTTGATCTGGTGACAGGGAGTGGGTTGTTGATCCGACAAGGAGCAACAACTTTTTGATCAAATGGAAATTTCTACTCCCCACGACACCCTATATTACTTCCCACCCGTCAAAAACCCGAGTCTCTTCTTCTTCCTTCCTCTCCTCATGTTTGAAATGGGGTCACCCAAATCGGATCAAAGATCACCAAAATATGGAGGAGGAATATTTTGCGGGAGGAAATGGTGCCAATGTGAAACTGGAGCGCATAATATCTGAATTTATAATCATCTCTACTTCCACCCTACTTACATTATGTCACCATTCAGTGCTCCTGCCTCCGTTTTTATTTTCTCTCCCAATGGAGATAATNCCCCCCCCCCCCCCCCCCCCCCCCCCCCCCCCCCCCCCCCCCCCCCCCCCCCCCCCCCCCCCCCCCCCCCCCCCCCCCCCCCCCCCCCCCCCCCCCCCCCCCCCCCCCCCCCCCCCCCCCCCCCCCCCCCCCCCCCCCCCCCCCCCCCAGAAAAGAAAAAGAGTCGTTCATGTGATCGTACACATCCGCAGAGAGATGACAAAGATGAGGTTGTATTCTCGGAATATTACACTTTGATACGTACATAATGGTGGCTAAATGAGAGTACTCTGCTCCTCATCATTATTACGAACTTTACCCATTCCCCCCCTCCCCCCGTTTCATATTTGGTTGATACCCAGGAAAAGAAGTAATCATCATTTCAGTTACAAGAATTTTTGCTCCTCTGTATCTCATGCTGTGGGACGTGATGCAACGATAAAGGAAAACAGGAGGGGGAGAGAGAAAGTGGTCCATTTTCTATTTTAAAACATGCTTTCTCCATTTCCCTTTGTCATAATGAGATTTCTCCCTTTTTTAGAATCAACATTGGAGGATTGGAATGCAAATGGTCCTCTGTCAACATCCCTCAGCTACTTTTTGTCTGCAATAAACCTTCTTTCTGCCAACCTACGTCTATCACTCCACTAGTAGTTGTGGCAGCAAAATAAAAAAAATGCTTTCACTCTGACGATCCCGAAGTTGTGAGTGGGACGTCATCTTATTCCCTGAATTTGTGTGTGTGGAAAATAGGGGGAAAATGTATTTTAATAAATTGTCACAATTCCAATTTGAACAAAATCAACATTCTGCTGTGTTCGGATGAGGGGACATTCCATTTCTGTTTCATAGCAAAATCTTGTCAAGGTTTCTCCCTGAGTTCTAGTTTCACCCATCCTTGCAAGGACGTTTTTTCAGTAGCAGTGGAATGAGTGACACAATTATAATTCTACGAGTCACACACACACACACCAATGTCCTTCCTGAATGGGCAAATTAACAGATGGTTTGTTGAGTGATTTGAGTGTGGGTGGGTGGGAGTGAGTCTTGCCTGTTTTCCCTAGTAGCACAATAATAGAGTGAAGACGATGACGACTACGGGCGGATGATGAAGGGCCATTTTCTTGACAGCTGAATAGGCCAGGCTGTGTGCAGCAAACCGTATCGGTTGTAAAATACTCCCACTCCCCAGTGTATATTTCAATATGCTTCAGCACAAACAGCATCATTTCCTTTTAAACTATGTTTCAGCTCTCCAGCTTACAATATTTAACGGAAACAGTTTAGCAAAACCCATTTTAGTCAACTTTCACCCAGAAGGTCACAATAAATTAGTTCAACTATTATTAAACTGTTTAACTTCGACGCCGCTTGTACGACTTTCAAGCCTTTGCCCATCTCGCGCAGGGAGGTGAGTCAAAACTACGAGTGGGGCGTCGAAGTTAAATAATTTTTGTTATATACTTTTAAAACTGGTCTATTTTGACTTCTGGAGGTCAGGTCAGGTCAGGTCAAAGAAAAGCAATTATTCAAAAAATTGTCCGTTTGAAAATTATTGAGGATGTAACATTGAGCTTCTACTGTATATTAAGTGCAATGTCTGTCCCATTTGAAATGAATACGGTATTGGGTACATTTGGACTGTCCCGAGTCCATTGTTCTCTCCCTCATTGTGACTGATGTATATTTCCATGTGTGGGTTAACGTCCATTATCCATCCCCGTCCAAATTCGTCACAGAGTCTAAAATTGAATCACTCTCTCTGTGGAGCAGCTGTTTTCAGTCAACAAAAATTGTTGTTATCTATGAAAAGAGAATTTTTTTCTATATTTGTATTCTTGTGGTTCTGGTGACACGTTGACATTAACTTTCTAATCATCTGATGTCTCAGAAAAAAGTATGGTCAAAAATCTATTGAATGAAAAATGTGCACAAGAGTATTTGAAATTTCAATGAACCTCCTCACAGCACTTTCCACTTTTCTCACTCTCTACTCCGTAATCAGCACTAGCTAATTGAATCCACGTGCGTGTGCACATTTAATAACTTCTCCAAGAAAACCAAGAAGAAGAGGAGAGTGACGCCGTTAATCATGAAACTATAAGGAAAGTAAATCCTCTTTAATCTGTTCGCATTTCAATTTTTTCCAAGATCTCGGGTCGAGTATTGAGAGAGAGTGAGTGAAACACGGGTAGAATGTGGGTGGGTGAAAAAGCGAAAATGAAAATGGGTGTGCGGGAGCTTTCATCCTGGATCTTCCGTTAAGCCCCAACTGTTGCTTTCTCCAGGCAGGGTTCGGTAATTTAATAAAAGGAGAGGGACCATAAATTTTCATGGAATTCTTCCTCCCTTCCCCCATTCATGAGATTGCGACTGGAGGAGACCAACTTTTCACATCCAACCAGAAATGTATGCTCTACATTTTTGATTGATATTGTTCAATCAAATCTTGACGGGATGCACAACAAGAACGAGACAAAAATATTTTGTGAACAATTATGAGGATGAAATTATGTCTCTCTCCAATTAATCTAGATGATTGGTAGGAAAGGAACAGTTTGGGGATAAATAAATAACTGGACACTTTGAGAAAATGTCTTTGAATTCCTCGCCATTCCTTGTAATTCGATGAGGATGTAATTTGGTAATGAGCCTCCTTCAATGGATTCTGAATGAACCTTTTAAGTACTGGAAGACTGTCAAGACTTTACGTTATTGACACTCTTGTGGAGAGTAAATCTTCAAAGAATTTGAAAATGTAAACAGACATTGGGGGGGAGGGGTCAGAGGAAGGGGACTCCAGCTCGAGTTGACTCGCAAAGTCTGGAACAACATGTAAAGGGATGTAAAGAGATTTTAAAAGCTTCTGAGGGTGAATCAGTTTCCTTCTCCTCGGACTGGAACTCAATTGGAATTTGAGCTCCAATTCAATGGGAAAATAAAGACAAAGAAACTTGAGTAGGTAGGGTTGGGATGGCGATGAAGATTGTGTGTGCCTTCCGTTCATTCAATGGGATTCATTCCTGGACGATTTACCACCGACGCCCACACATCTTCCTGTATGTGTGGACACATGCAGTAAGGAAGTGAGGAATTCCTTGAGAACATTTTTGTTGGTTGAGAGTGACAAGTGCGGGATTTGGGCGGAATTCAATTCAATTCTTTCAACTTTGATTATCTCAATCCCTTGAAAATCCTCAAAGAACCCGAGACACTTTCTTCCTCCTCTCATTCAATCCACTTGACAACTGTTCCTCTGACTTTAATTCCCCAAGTCATCCTCCTCCCCTCAACTACTTAACTTGAGCAAGCCACTACCTCATCCCTTCCAATATTATATATGTATAGTTCCTAGTTATCTAAATATTGTTTCCATTTTTCAACATCATTCCCCCACATATCCACACATTTTACACTCTCCAAATGGAATTCCCTGCATCAATTTTTCCCTCCAAATTTTCCACATTCAAAAGGGAATTAGACATCTAAATTGCAAACAACTCAAAGAATTTGAAATCAATTTGAAATCTTTTTCACAGTAAATTCGATTTGTATATTTTTTGCAAAAAATACCAACTTTTTTGTTGTTGTTCATTCCGATCAAGTTTACCCTTTCTGAATTCTACATTTCGTGATGAGTTTGATTTTGGGTGACAGAGATGGACAATCTTGATGATGATGAGAAGTTTTTGATGGAGGAGGAGTTCAAGATGAAAACTAATGGGCAGTAGACAGAGGACAGATTGGAGAAAGTGGGGGAGGGGAATTGTATACAACATGAATAAATAATGGGAAGAAAGAAGAAGGGAAGATGAGGAGATCAAAAGAATATATAATAATAAAGTCTGCTCGGATCTAAACAGGATTCCGTGTCCCTCCCTCTTTCACCATAACTCATGTACCTGGAAGCATTTCCATCCGACTTTTTTCCTCGTATTTTACCATTTTCCCTTTGACGATCGGCACGCGCTTTCACTTTCTGAGGTTTTGTAATATTCCTCTTCTCCTCCATTGTACAGCACAATAACCTGGACTGAGAGGCACAGTCTCCCCGACCTTTTGTTCCAGAAAAGATGCCGCTATCGATTCGAGACTTCACTCCAAGTCCAAGGAGGAGCACAACAAAGGGATACACAGACGTGAAGGTAATAAAAAATAACAAAATTTCATGCTTTTCCCTCTGACTCTTCATGAAGAACCACCACACACACCCACCCCACAATAATAATAATAATAATATTAATAGCCTGAGAATGAATATCCAAAAAAGAGAGTAAAGCTCTTAAGTGGTTGTTATATGACTGTGAGGACAGAGGAGAGTAGCAAGTGTTGCATCATCCTCCTCCTCCCATTTCACGGAACAAGGGACTCGCATTAGACACACAAAAGGGGGGTCTGGAAGGGACATTGTGACCGTGGATCATGCACAGTCAATACCAATTCGAATTCATTCAGAAGAAAATCCTCTTTTTTCTCATCAAAGTGCATTCAACGTGGTTGCAAGGCGGAGGAAGATGACTTTGGCGCTCCCTTGAAGTTCCCTTGAACCCACTCCATTCCAAATTAATTATTTTCCCAGGACTTGCTAAAAATTGAATGCGCTTATCATCAATCGTTGATTGAATCTACTCTCCCCGAAAGGTCCTTCTGAGATGCACATTCCATTATCCTACATGTTGTCACTTATCCCGTCTACTGCCTATTCGAATGACACACGCTTGACAGGGGAGAGGTGAAAGGTGATTGAGTTGCCTCGTGTGTAAATAAATAATCAACACCGCTCTGTTTACCCTGACCCAGATCCGTCTCTAATTGTACCAATTCTATTATTTAAAATCCAAATCCACTCTTCTCCCCTCCGCTACACACACAGTACACATCTAAATGGAGAAAGTGTTCCTTTCTTCGTCTTGTTTACCTTTCTCCCCTTCCCACCATGTGTCAATTTTGAAAGAGTTGTCACCCACTTCCCCTCCCCCTCTCATCGTTGTCAGTTCAAGTGCCCACTTGACACATGGAGCAACAAGTGACTGCAAGGTTAATTCAGTGTTAGTAAATGCAGTTAAATTGAGAGTACAGTGACATCAAATCGATTGTGGGGTCAGTCCGTCAGTTATACCCTGCAGAATTACGCTCTGACATGAAGAATAAAGAAAGGGAAAACATTAGTCTAAAACATTCAAGGCAGTGAATTTTGTGAAAATCACATTCTTCTGCCATGTAAGACAATACAGAGACTTCCTCCGTGTGTAATGCAGAATGAACCAACTTTCTAATTGTACAAGTAGTAGGGAAGAAGGAGTCAAACGAAGCCACTTTTTTGATCCATCCACTTTCACTTGACTCCACTCCACTGACGAAATACACTCAAATAATTTACAAATGTCTCCTTCCATTCCATTCCCTTTTCTCTTCTGTCTCAAGGAACATCCAGGAGAAAAGGACTGTGGCTGGATCATTTCCATGATATTCTCTACATTCTTCGGATTCTAATTAAAGTCTCTCTCTCCTTCTCCTGAATAAATGAAATGTTGATTTGGAGAATTGTTGTTGGTGGATCATTATTATGATAATGATGGTCTCTCTGTACAAAAAACAGGTCGTCAATTCCATCCTGTACATAAATAGAGTCTTTTCTCCACTCAACTCCAGCTATTTTATTGATTTCATTTCCCAACGTCATGCAATCCGCCGGTAGTTTTCTTTCGTTCATGAATTTTTAAATGTACAACAACACTTTTCAACTACCAACCACATGACATGACATGGCATGGAATATTGTAAAATCCCAAACTATCAAGATTTTGAATGACGTTTGTTGTGTGTCTTGTCTTCATTCAGTGAACAAAATTGATGCACCAATTCAAGGAGGTGAAGGGAAGGAGAACAAAGGAATGGAAAGATGATATCTCCTCTCCCTCTGTTGAACCACAATGGTGGTTGCTGGTTGGTGAGTTTCAATTCTATTTTCCCTGCCTTGTCAACAGGTAATTGTACTTCCTTACTACACTTCATGTTCCGAGGCCCATCGACAAGAGAAAAGGACGATGAGAGATAATTATTGGGACCAGGAGTTTTAACTTTTCAAAAACCCGAGTTCTTGGCCATTTTGAGAATCGATATATGATTCTGAAGAGAGTATATTTATGTAGTTCGTAGTGCGTGCGGGGATGGTTTGTCCTTGATGACCCCGGACAGAGTACACATTTATTTATGAGGAATAAATTAATTGGTTTTTTTCAAATGCAGGAACACACAAAGTACTCGTAACTATTTACTCTGTACAGATTCATATTTTGTCATCTTTCCATTTATTTAGTTTAAATTAGTTTGAAATCAAAACACACATGTCTCCTTAGCCTTACTCGCATTACATCACACTACGTAATGTGTCTCTTTTGACATACTCCGCATAATAATAAATACATTTTTAAAATGGGGCTACATATTCCACTACAACTTAATTACATGATTTGTGAACATGCATTATGTAGTTTAGATTATTGATTTCAGGATCACATGAAGGGTCAGAGGATTATTTTATTCTGTTGGATTTGTCTGATTGGATTTGATTGACTTGGTGGGTGACCATGGCTGTCTGGGTGTGAACAGTCGCTCTGTATTTCGGAAGCTAATACTACACTTAAAATATCCTCTTGTCTTTCATCATTCCATTATTCTGACGACTACATTTTATTGACTTGAAACTACACAACATTATTTATTATGAGGTCACACACTTAAAGTCCTCTTCCAGAATATTTGC
This sequence comes from Pygmarrhopalites habei, assembly GCA_009870185.1. Taxonomy (NCBI): domain Eukaryota; kingdom Metazoa; phylum Arthropoda; class Collembola; order Symphypleona; family Arrhopalitidae; genus Pygmarrhopalites; species Pygmarrhopalites habei. The sequence goes on from WJFB01001248.1 coordinate 20,947, forward strand.
TCAATGATAGTACCTAATTGTGCTCTCACGAGGAATTACTATGTACCTACATGGAATAACTCATGGTCTAGAAGAAGAAGAAGACATAATCAAGATTTTTGACAAGGAACGGACTTTTTAAACATTGCACCATTTTGATTCAGTCATATTAGTCAGTAAGTACGTTAGTCCTCACACTCTTTCAATGCCCAGTCGATATGAAAACAATTGTAGCAAATTAACAGCAGAATTACGGTAAAAATGGAATCCTTACAGAAGATGAAGAGGAAATTTGTAGAGAATATATGTTCTTCATAAATATGTATACTCTTTCTGAATAATATGATGACTTTTAAAAAGATTTGTCATAATTCTTGTAAACCAACTTTACTCTCTCTCTCTCTCTTTGGGTGTGCATTACATCATTTATCGTCCCAATGAGGATCGTCCTTTCACTTTTTCCCCAGGCCCATCGTCGTCCACAGCCACGCTGGGTCGTATCTACCAAAATGGTCATTTCGAAAAAGAAATAAAACTGCATCCTCGCAACATTTTTCAACAAAAAAAATCTCATGACTTGGATTTTTGAAAAACATGGCTAAAAATGTTGTCATGGGATCTAATTAGGCATTCCGTGTTGAGTCTAAGAAGCTGAGGTCACATGGACGGACAGGGTTGGCAAAAACGTTAATGAGGGGTCAAATCGTAACTATCCCTCTCCTGGAGAGGTGCATGGATAAATTTTGATAGGATTTTTGAGAAAATATGTTGAGAATATATTTGGATTCGACATTTGGGCAAAAGTGTGAAAAACAGATTCTTGAATGGACATGACCTCCACAGGTCACAGGTCAATGGGATTTTGTCAAAATCACTTTGGATTTTTTAAAAATAACTCTAAGTGATATTACAAGTGAAGGTTGAAAGGCACATTTTGTCCAAACTGTGACAGGTTGACCTCCTCGGATCAAAGCCTCAATCACACAGGAATAACACAGTCATTTGTGAATGAATTTTCTTAGTTCGTTCAATTTCACACTCTCAAAGTGTGTCTTTGTCAATTTCAGTGTCTATAGTTAACAGTCATTATAACCCTTTATTTGAGGTTAAAAGTCGAATTTGTGTGTGAAGGGAGGGGAGAGAATTGAGAGTCATCCCTGCTTGACTTTCTCCACACTTTCTCTACACAAATTCGACTTTAACTTCTACCTTCAATGAAAGAGTCATAATGACTGTTAAATGTGACGAGAGACACTGTCGAAGGTACACTTTGGGAGTGTGAAATTGAATGAATTAAAAAAAATCCAAGTCGTGAAAATGTTCTTGTTGTGCGAGGATACAGAAAAAGTTGTTTCGAGCATGGGTAAGTTACTCTCTTAGGAAAAATGAAGCATTTCACCTGACCTCCAAAAGTAATGACATTGTTTAACTTTGACGCCGTATACATTATTTGCAGCATGTACTTGTAAATATTGCTTTCGAAAGTGTGTTAGACAACAGCTGCGCGGCGTCGAAGCTTGATAACAATGTAGTAGACATTGGAGGTCAAAGGAAACAATCCCCAGACTAGTTAACAATGCTAGTCAGGTCCAAGAATGCTTTCTTTTTCTTAGAGAAAATAAAGCTCAATGAAATGTCCTTACTTGTTTGCTCTCCGGTCTTCATTGGTCGGTTGGAAAAAAGTCTGCATTTTCTGAAATCTAATCCGACTTGCCCCTCCTCCCCCAATCTTGGGAGATGAAGGAGTGACTGGAGGTGGAGATGATATCGTTTCGGCAGTTCTAAAGATCCCACTGGCTTGAGGCTGCCATCGAAGAGCCGAGTAGACTGCCTTTGCCTCTGTCCAGTCATCAGAAATTATCATTGACATTTCATTCCTTGCGTCATTCTACTCCGCACATTCCCCAATACTTTCTCCCTAGCCCTAGTCTTAATTGACCGTGTAATTAGCAACTTTTTCTCCCAAATTGATTTTTTGACTCCAAACAGAAAAGAAAATGAACTTGAATTTCATTTCAGAATGCAGAAACTATTTGAACAGGGAAATCCAGTGAAATGAGAAAAATGTCGGATATTGAAAACTAATCAACTCTTCACTGTGACAGCGAATGTTGCAACTGCTACTACTCAGAATCTCTTTTTTCATCCCAAGAAAATGAGTGTGAAATTGGAAAGGATTCATGATGGAGAGGGACTCACCTGGAGAAGCGTCGTAATCTTGAGAACTACTACTATCAACAGACTCTTGTTGGAGGATATCCGAAGACTCGGAAGTCATTCTTCTCCTCTCCGGTTGTCCAATCTCCAAGTTCCCATTTCCCCCTCTCCCCTCCTGTTGCATCGCCAGTAAATTTTCCTGGAGATATGAAAGTCACATTTAAATAATTGTCCTCTTCCTCGTCATTATCAGTATGTTCACTTAGCCAAAAATTCCTTTGCAGAATGGCTGGTGACGTACCTGGAGGTGTTCAAAGAACTTGCCCATATTACTCAAAGCCCCTACAAACAAGGAAAAAGGGAAAAGAAGGAGGATTGAGACAGGTTAGTCCACTCTCTGTCATCTCTGTCATTTCTTTCATTCGTCAAAATGTACTCACGAGCACTGATGAAGGGTGTGAAAGCCGGGTCTTCATCCTGGTCAACGTCGGTGTCTTCCCTGTCTCCCGAGCTCGGACTCTGATGGCTGGACAAGGAAGACGGGTGATTCTTCCCATGGTTGTTGTCCTCATTGTCATGGTCGAGGGGGGGATGTTGTGGGTGAGGGACGACTGACTGAACATGACCCTGAGTTTGGGAGAAACGGTGTGGTCGGTACCTGGTCTTTATTTTTAAATAAAACATCACTCATTTGTCTTGTGTTTTCCCTCATGAACGTTATCACTCATTTCTACTTCTCTTCATACCTGGTGCATGGGGGAAGAGAGAAAACTCAGCCTTCCTTCCTCATCATCAGACCGAATTCTTGGGTCCCGAATATTTCGAGGGAATTCTCTTGTCAGTTGGGACAGGGCAAAGGGCGGCAATGATGATTGTTGTTTTCCACTTGGACCCACAACAGGTAGCCCTCCATCTTGTTCACATTCAAAATGTCAATTAGGAATGATCAAAAAGGGGAACAACACCCACTCAGTACTCACTGTCGACATTATGAAGTCAAAGTCCTTCACATTTATGCAGAAGGAAAGGAAAGAGATAATCTCCATGAAAAAAGTTATTTTTTGATAAATTGGGAAAATTCGTGGAAGACAAGTCTCTTTTGTTTTTCATCGTCTCTTCATTCTTTTCCCTTGCCTTTTATTCGAGTCCAAGGAGGATTGTGACTGACAATTTTGTGAGTATTTGGAATGAGCCTTTCACTGATTCCATGTTCCTCTACAATATTTTTTAACTTATGTGAATTTGTTTGGCAAGAGACTTGGTTCCGTCAAACACAATTATTCTTGTGCAACAGTGCGACACACACACACACGCTCTAGCTGTAGGGTCCGGAGGATTTAATTGCTTCCCTTGCAAAAGACACTGTTTCAAAGGGACTCTTTTTGTGCACACAAGGTAAAAATATTGTTTGAAACTTGTAAATCTCTATGTACATGTCAAAGAGTTAGTATTTCCCAACCCCTACCCCTACACACACACGACAGAGAGAAAGTGTCTCAATTTTCTGTGTCCTTTCGATGTAGCCGGGTGGGTTGCTGGGCAGACAGTCCAAGTGAAGAAAAGTGTAAACTTTGTTCCTCTCTCTTTTTGTCTGTTCATCTGACGATTAACCTACTCACTCAATCCATTTATCCTGTTCTCTCCCTCTCCTTCCAGACTGGGAAGAGAGACAGATGGAAGTGTCACTCGACTCCTCATGCAGAATCAGATAAAATGAAAATTTATTCAGAGTTGTGGTGGAGTGTGAGATGATCGGAGGGGGGACAACTTTCCCTGATTGAACTAATTGAAATGTCATTGACTACCGGGAGTAATTCCCTACATATAAACTACATATTAATAAGGTGTAGTACAATTCACCTGGGTACATGTCAAATGAATGAATTGATAGTACAAATAGTGAATGGTCAGAGGAGTGACTCACCAGCATTCAAGAGGGAGGCGAGATGAGACGCAGAGTGAGGTAAATGAGATGTGAAAATGATGAGAGTGACAATAACGGCTCCGACCCACGAATCCTGTCCATTCTGACTGAAATGCATTATACACGAGGGAGGGAACGGTTTATGTCAGGTCACTTGGTCAAGTTCCCTACGCACGTACGTAGAATGTGGAGGAGGAAATTGAATGGAGAAAAAGTCCGGAAGGAAGAGAACAAGATCACAAATGAGTTGAGAACTTCTTTTTCTTCTTTCTATAGAAGGTACAGGAGTGGCCCTTTTAAATTATTCGAGACGAGGAATTTCTCTTTCCTCTCCTGTCACATTGAGAATTCGGCTGTGTTCCTTTTATCTCAGAACCCTCCTTCCCAGCACTCAGACACAGGAGGAGATTTCAGATTGTGAAGGGGAACGGAGGAAAAGGAATGATATATAAATTCACTGGAGGATTGTATTCCCTCCTCCCCGAAAAATGAGCACAGAAAAAGGGGAAAAGATTACTTGGAGCAGTGAGGGAAATGCTGATGAATCAGATTGTCCATACAAAGAGAAAGGAGGGAGAAAGTCGTTGGAGAGTGGATGTGACCATAAGAATATGATGATGATTGTTATTATTATCCTCCCCCAACTTTGTCCGTCACTACTCCGTACGTACTCTGTTCTAACAGTTCCCCGAATCCCAAATATGACGAGAGCGTCACAAATTTTTTGTTACTGGTGTGTGTAGTTTGTCCGAGATTTCATTTCCTCATTTACGAATGGACTGTGGTGGGTTGTGCACCATCCGGGACTATTATTGCGAGGGTGTAATAAATCCAAGGAGAAAGGGCCTCATACAAATAGAGGGATGCTACTTGCTTTTTATAATTATACAATATGTACACTGCTATCAGAGAGAGAGAGAGAGGGAAGGGGAGAGAGCTTTCTCTCAGACACACACTCTCACTCACTCCTCCTCTCACTTTCACCCTCTATAAATTAAACGGGTGGTTGAAGAAAGGGGGTATTCAACGGGAAAGAGAGTGCAGTAGTAACACAACAGAGCAATATAATAATTATGGCTTCTTCTTCAAGCCGCCGTCAGAAGAGGAGTTGAACTGCCATAGTGGAGGGTCCTAAGCGGGCATTTATATGCCGCTTGTATATTAAACTACTTTAGTATTTTATGTGACGCCCAGGGAGCCAATGATGTACGACGGTTCAACTTTTCCTCCGCACCCACACACAACACACACACACGTTGATGCTCCCTCCTTCACTTTCTCCTCCTCTGCTCTACTTCTTTCACTCCTCTTCCCTTTGCAATGAACTTTTTCCCTCTCTCTCTTATCTTCCTCCCCCTTTCTCCTGTTTTCCCTTCTCCTTCTCCCTTTGTACATGTGCAAGGAAAAACTTGTCAGAGTTTATAGGACGAGTATCCCATCATCCCGCTATACACACAACAACTACCATACCTTTCCCTTCCCCTCCCAAAAATCCCACAATCCCGAATCCGGGGAGAACCTTCAATCAACAGCTTCAATACGAGGACATACGGTACTTGTCACGTTGTTGTAATACTACATGCAAATTCCTTGCATTAAAAATCCCCATTTCTTCTTCCTCTCTTGTATTTTTCTGTACTCTTCTCCTCGGCTGAACCCTCCATGTCCTTGCGTAATTTTTCCAGGGGGTTATTTTCTTGCCATTTCTTTTTGCGTAGGTGTTTTTTACACCCAGATTCAGACACGAGGCCATTACTATTGAAGAGATGCCAGGGTGAAAGAAAGCATTTTGTCGTTTCATGCGGAATAGAATGGAGTGAGGAAGGGGACAGACGACGAGTCCTACACACAACGTATCTCTTCTTCTTTTAAATCAAACAAATATAATTTTTTGAACTTTGAACGTTCCTTATTTGTCCTCGTGTGTGTCCTGCTGGGATAGAGCAAAAGTAATGAGATTATTATTGACTTTACGTGTGTCACTTTAATCAACTGTTCATACATGAATGTGTGGTCACTGTACACTCCTTTTTTGAATTTTGATTAATGAGACTTTCCTCGGATCATTATTACAATTTACATTTCACACACACACTCTCTCCCTCTCGCTTGATAGTTAATGTTGACTCTCCCGGGACACGCAATCCCATTGTGGCCGTGATGGGGGGAGGAAATATTTATTTGACAGAAAGACGTATCATTTGAAGTGCATGGAAGGAGGAAGCGTGATGAGTCAGAGTATGGAATTGTAATGACATAGCAAATGTCCGTGTCTTCTAATGAATGAATGAATCCCAGTTTATGAGGAGGGGACTTGGTGGGGGCAGAGAACAATTTTGTTTAGCAAAAGCAGAATTAAATAGATTCCATGTCATTCCCTGTTAAGGAAATGTGAGGGGGAGAGACAGATTTACGTAATCCCAGTATTTTTCCCTAGTCAGATTACATCATCATCCCAAAATGTACACTTTCCACACAAAATCATTCGCTTTGTCACTCCGTGGGACTTCCATTACACAACTTCTGTTTGTTTTGTCATTACCCAAGTAATTACCCAATTAGTCCCAGTCTTTTCTGGATAATTAAATAATTAGCTGGACGAGGAAGAGAATTGTCCGGGAAAGGATTTGACACCAAAATAGCAAGGGAGAGGAGGAGGGGTGGGGCATGGAGGATAACAATTAATTAATTAATTATTCCATCCAGGGCTGACTCGAATTTTAAAATGAATATTTTGTGCATAAGAACGAGGGAGGAAATCCACGTTCAATTTATTTGTGGTTGTCCTGGTTAATGACGAGTCCCCATTTTCCCTCTGACTCTGAGCCTCCTCATTCGTTATGTGTGGATGAGAGTAAATGAGATGGTAAATGACGGACGATTGGGTCAGCCAAACAAATCCATGGAGAAAATTGAAATTCAAGTTATTGACGAGGATTCCTCCTGAGTGGGAGGGTCCACAAGGAATCGTGCAAGTATGCTCGACCTAATCAATTATCAGAGGATTTTAATTACGTAGACTCTTGATACAGACAGAGAGAGATGTAAGCCCAGAGTCAAGTATGTATTCCATCTGTCTATAAATAGATACTCCTCCTCCAGAGTAAGTGTGAGGAGGGAGTTGTGAACATTCACATGATCATCCAGTTGGACTGTGGCTAACTAAAACTCCTGTACATAGTACCATGTAGTCTAAATAAGGAGAGAGAGGCCCCTCGTAAAACTCCGAATCGGGTCATAAAATTTGATCCCCAACACACGCACACTTGACCATGGCACTCCTAAATACCACACACACACTTCCCTGAGATTCTGAGATTCCAGAATATTATTCAGTAATACCCGGCTTGTACGTGTGACTGTTTGAGAGTTGAGGTCAAGACGCAGGTAAGTAGAGGGATGCATTAAGTGATTGAATTGATGTGGGTGTTTCCCATCCTGTCACATGAATCAATGATACTTTGTCACAGTTTCTCCACTTGTTCCACAGCCAAATTCAAGTTGAGAATCAATTTCACTGGTTTTCTTTCGTTGGGCAAAATGAATCATTTCCACCCGTCCGTTCATTCCACCTTCCCAAAATCCACGACTCTAGTGACTGTTTTGTCTTGTACCTGTCCTCCTCTGATGTAGGCCGTGAAGTAAAAGTGGGCTCGAGAATGTTACTTGTAGAATTTCCTGGAATCTCTACATTTCCCCTCAGGTCTCCCCGTCTCCATTATTATTTATTTAGTATGGAAAATATTACTCGAGTGCAGGATCACATTCTCCCCTGCCAACGAATGGAAAATGGAAATGGACGGGGGGTGTGGAGGAACACATGTTGACACGGAATATTGGAAAAATGGATAAGAAATTCCCTTCAAGAGAGCATATCCACACACACACACTCTCTCTCTTCTTGTGTATGTGTCACAATGTGTCTGACTCAGACTCGCCATGCTCTAGGATTTATGATGTGATTCATACATATATGAAACATATATGTATGAATACATATTTGAAATATAAATAAAACTCATCCTTTTTTAATATTGTTCTATTCTGTGGACGTCATTGTACAACGCACGGTACGTTCAATAAAAGTCACAGAATGTGAAGAGACAATTTGCAAGTAGTCGAGTCAATTTAAAAGTTTTGTCCAACCCAAGTCACACGAGTATGTATTCGTTTCTAATTTGAGAGGGAGGGACCCAATCGGGTGGACCCTCATCCCATCTTTATTGCTCTTCCTTTCTTCTTCTCTTTATGTGTTTCTCTCATTATTACAGACATTTTGCCTGATGGTTGACTTGGTGTGGAGCTCTTTCCGATGGGGATGGAACTCACATGAATTATCGAAACCATCATTCCAATGTGTGTGGGTTTTTATTCCCACACACATTCCTTCCTCGATTGTGTAATTATTTACACCAAGTGAAAAATTTATTCGACTCACTTCCGGCTCCATCCTCCTCCATATTTTATGACTTTCACTGAACCCGGAATGACTGCCACGGGGGATTTACAGTCACCATGAATGATGTAACATGATCGTATTAATAGCAGAGAGTGAGTGACTACTCATGTAACGTAAGGTAAGTAGTTGCATAAACCTGGAGTGTCCATCCATACTTTCACCCAGAAGAAAGGACTGAGAACGTCAAGAGACAGACAGGGAGATGGAGGGATGCTGTCATAACATTGTTAGTTGGATTTTAATGATCCTCTCCATTCCTCGAGGAGGAGAGCAGTGTAAAAAAAGACACAAGTGAGAAATGCTTGAAGGTTTGTTTCACAATCTCACTAATGGATCCAATGGTCACAGCAAAGTGCTTCCCCAAAGGGTCTTCATCGATCACTACTCACTGTACAACGTAACCAATCATGCACAACGTTGTCTCTTAATTTTAATTGACACCAAACTCTGTTTCCGCCCACAATATTCCGCCAATAAATCGGCCCCTATTTTCCCAGCTAATTTTCTACTTTTCCCCCCATAAATAATCCTCTTCTGCGAGTCCAATTAGTTTACACCTGGAAGAACCCAGACAAACAATCCTTTGTTATTTAATTGTAGGTATATGTCAACAGGTCAATGACCTTTCGCCCCTCCAATGTCAGACGGAAGAACACAGACAAGTTTTTGGTGTCCTAATTTTTTTGTTTAAACTACTCATTTAACATCTCTCAAAATCCTTCGAAAGATGAACTTTTCACCCTTTAATTTTCCAGAGAACCCGAGTGATTGTGTATGACCCTCCTCGTCCCTTTTTTCTCCCTGGCAGGTGCAGAGTATTTTTGGTAGCCCGGAGTAAATTTCCTTGGTTGTGTGTGTGGAGGGCATGTCATAAGTTCTTCACATTAATAATTTGTCAACTACCGACCTTCCGACGCCCACCCTCCCGATCCTGACATTGTCCTGGAGGAGGGGCAACATTTTTGTAGCATTGTAGTCCGTGCCATGCTACGACAATTTACATACTTGTGACGTCATCCCATCGCGAGTCCATGATTTGGGACAAAGTACTCTCGTGGGACGTTCGCCAATGAAAAACTTGAACTTTTCTCGAGGCTCTGGCGTGTCTACAACTCACGAATCAACTAACGAAAGTACAAGGAAATGAAATCAAGTATTTAACGGACTTGATGATTGCTGTAGTCCAGTAAATGGAATGATCTCATGTAGACAATTGAATAAATGAAAGAGGATATTTTTAGTCAAAATTGTTCCCCCACAGTTTGACAAGTGCAGTGTAGTTTAATGGATATTGGTTGTAGTGGTGAGTGAGGAACAACAATTGGATACATACTTGAGTAGGAGGATACATATTTAAATTGACATGTACCAGTTATCATGATAAGGTGAGAATAGTAAAGCACGAGTAAGGATATGTCGTGTTGAATGTGGGATTATTGTTGACTACAATTATGAAGATTCATGATTCCCCCAGTCCGTCTGACGTCTTTAACGTCTTCCTAATCCCATGCTAGTCCACGATGGATTGTACCGTGATTGGTAGTTGGTCCTTTTGAGCTGGTTGTCCTCCTGGATGGGTAGAGGGTCAATGAAACCCTGGATTCTCCCATTCCAAACTCCTTTCGGTGGAGTCGAAGGGGAAGAAGAGCTCCACCGAGAACTCCCGTGTCCCTTGTTATTGTGACTACTCCACCTGAAGAATCGGGATGAAGGGGACGGCCACGTCACAACTGACGTACTCACTCCCGTCACAGTCTCTGCATCATTACAAATTCCACTTTCAAAACGACACATTTAAATTCCATTTTGTCAAATAACCAAAAGGGGTCCACTCACCCAAAACTTTTGAGCCTAACCTAAAATTCTACAGCGTACCAAATTCCATGACGGGAAATCGCGTTAACCAACAACATTAAATTGTGACATGAGAGACAACTTTCTTCAGTAATGAAATGAAAGGAAATGAAACCTGTAACCAACCACAAGTTTGTAGCTATGCTCTCGGCTAGCTGTCAACTCAAGTTGCGTGTGTCGTTCGTTTGTGCTCAGAATCCCCACACAGTAAATAGTTAATAATTTATATAATTATGCAGATTACAGGGGACATCCTGACGTGGATGTGGGTCTTTCACACCCTCACCCTCCTCTGGGTGTCTGTGAAGAGGGGAATAAGCACAGATTTCACTTTCTCCATTCACACTCTTTGTCCTTTCCCCACATTTCTCCTCTGCTCTGTTTCTCAAGTTTGTTCAACTCAAACCTTTTCGGTAAAGAGAAGGACCATCCTTACCAATCTCTGTTCAACTCCCCAGTCCAGAGTGTACATTTACATGGAGGAGAACTTTCAATTCTCAACGAAGAGTGGGGAGCAGGTGAGAAATTCTTGTATATACTAGTTACAAAAATTATGTACATAAATCTCCTCCTCCTTACTATATTTTTGAAGCCCCCAAATAAAAAGGAATGTGTTACGCTTAAAGCTTAAACTGGGACTTTGGAAGAAAAAAATTGCAACATTGTTTCTCCTGTACCTAAAGATTCGGACGAGTCAGAGTCCTGACCGGAGTTTCCATTTCCATCCAGGGTTTCATCTGTAAGTGTAGCCACTGGACTTGCTAGTCGTCTTCTTGATGGTTGTCCAATTTCGTCAATGGATTGATCCTCGTTTTGTATTGCTAGAAGATTTTCCTGGGGATAGAAAGATAAAATATTATTTTCATGACTACACATTTTCCTCATTTTTGTTGGATACCTGGAGGTGTTCAAAGAACTTGCCAATGTTACTCAGAGCCCCTGGAAGTCAAGGGAAGGAAAATATGTAATAAATCTATGTAACTACAAGTAAATAACTTGTCCTACTGTTCTCTTTCACTCACGTGCACTAATGTAGGGGGTGAAGGATGGTGGTGGGGGAGAATTCCATTCAGGGTCAAGTTGTTCCGGGACTGGAGAGTCAAGTTTGTCATCCTCATCCGACTTCGATGTCAAGTACAATGGACTTTGAAGGACTCTCTTGTCATCGTTAAGATGAGAACTTGTCCTCCTCCTGGACTCTTCGTCGTAAGAATTGAGGATGGGCGGTTGAACATGATGAAATTGTGACAATCGTCCTGACCCAAATTTCATCCGGTAGACGGGAGATTTGAGGGCGGAGAGACGTTGATGGTCCAGTGATGACGACGAATCAAAAATGTTCCGTGGTGACCTCCAAAGAGTAGACTCTGGAACTCTTCCAGTTTGCGACTTTTTTTCCACGAGGATTGTGTGAGGGTCTAGTACAATATTTATTATTATTAATTTTACCTGTTATCCATCGTGAGTATTAAATGACAAACCCACTAGTTTCTTACTGTACAAGTAGCTGTGGTCGTCATAAGGACGAGCGGATGAGGAATAGATGAGGAACTCATTGATCAGGATGAGGAACAACAACTGCCTGGTCCTCACGTACGACCACATGCTATTATTATTCCCCTTCTCACACACCACTCTCTTTAGGGGTTGTCCGGAAATGCTGTTGATTGAATTGACAGGATGAAAATATAGTAGGAAAAGAAATAATTTTGATTCTGTCCTCCCTCCGCACAAAAGACACACACTCGTTGACGTAGAGGAGTTTTCATGGAACTGTTGTGGTTGTGATGACCATGACGTGTGTGTGGGGTGTCTTAAATGGTGGTGGTTTTCATTTTGGGTGTGTACTAGGGCTTGTCGTGAGTAGGACTGTCGTGAGGAATCCTCCACGAGTATTTTATATCCGGGTTATTTCTTCTCCTGCTACCAGAGTTGTTTGAGATTGTGCATGTATGCCCCTCGACCACACCTCCTCCCAGTCCTCCCTTTCCTCACACTTGCACTACAAATGAATAATCTAATATGTTCCTCATATGCTGTGCATACCATCTTTGAGGAGGAGAACACTATGATGATGCGGATGTTCGTTCTGTATGTTTTGTGACGCATAAGTAAACTCGTATCCCTTTTCTTTGGGCAAACTAGACTGACGATCGTAGAACACCGTACGTACTTACTAAAATTTCTTATTTTAGGATATGGTCTGACGTTGTAGTCACCCACACACACAAACACACAGAGAAAGTGAGAAGGAAGCTTTCTCCCAGACTACTTTCACCCATCCTTTTTGAGTCCAAAGAGAAAACAGACTGTCAAAGTCCTTTCTCTCTCCATTTCACTTTACAAAGATGAGGATTTGTTTCCCTTTTCCTGTCTCAAACTTGCCTTTTATTCATGATATACTCTCCGACTGTAGTCACGCTCTCTCCCTTTTTACTTTTATCATGGATTTCTCCTGACGATGAGATACAGCCTGTATCGTACAAATGTCTTAGGGCCAATTTTTACATTGGTGTCATCTATTTACATTTATTTCTTGTTGTACTAACCTTTTCGTTTCACGCAAATGTAACTGAAAACATCAATAACACTAGTTACAAAAATCAGTAGACCCACAGCGACACGTCATTCGCGTGTCTGAAGTTGGTACTTCATAGCAGAGCGGGGGATTCGACGGACCTGTTTGCTTTTTTTTTTATTGACGACTTCTCGTCTTCTCGAGTTAATTGACAATTTATCGAAATTAATTGGACGGAAGTGTATTTTTTGAAGGAACGTCGACAGTTGGAGTCATGTCAGATAGTGAGGATTCAGGCGGAAGTGGCTACGACCTAGAGGATACCAGTTCTGAGGTAAGTCGGAATTTTACAATTTTCACAAAAAAGAGCGTGGACAGAGTGGTAGTAAAATAATCTTTACTTTATTTTAATTGTTGTAATCAATAAGGTGGAGGACTATGATGATGAAGATGCTGACGAATGGGCTCAATCGACTGACCATTATATCGTTGACCAACCTGAGATTGACGGCGAGAAACCTTCCACTAGTAGACAAGCAACATTGAAGTGAGGAGATATTTCACTATTATTGATTTTGTAACTTTACTTCTTGTAGACAATTGTGAATAACATGTTGGAACAAAAAGGGAAACTGTGAACTGGGACAGTGTTGCTGTTCAAATTGGAAATAATCGGACACCGTACCAGTGTTTCTACAAGTATCGTAATAAAGTGGTACAGACTGAGACAATGACTTGGGACGATGAGAAAACAAACAAGATTGTGGACGTAGTCAGGAATGAAGGAGCAAAATGGGGAAAGGCTGTTGAAGTGACAAAAGATCCAAGAGCTACCAAACAACAGATCCAGGAGAGATGGAGGAAAATTTGTAATCCAACGTTGAGGCATGGGCCTTTCACTAGAGTTGAAGATGCTCTTTTACTCTTGGCACTGGAAAAATTGAAAGGATTCATATTAAAGGAAAACAATTTTGGAATACTCATCTCTTATCTTCCATGGAGATTTGAAACGGTAGACTTTTTTCATTTACATTCTGGTATAAACAATAATTATGTA
>WJFB01001249.1:0-34886 GCA_009870185.1 Pygmarrhopalites habei
GAACGAGTATACATTATTTTATTTTAAACAATACAAATGTGGATTGTAAGTTTACATTACATTATTGAATTTCCTTTCATTTGATGATCAAACTTACAAACAAAGAATAAAAATATGTGAATTTCTTCTTCTTCTTTGTAACAGTTGGCGACGACACATTTCTTCTTAATTATAAGATATAATATTAGTTGGTACATCATCATCCAACATTAGTAGTAATTGACAATCGTAGTATAATATTTTTCTGCCCAAGAAATTACAACTGGCTTTGGCAGAGTTCCATCAACATTTTTTAAATCAGGCAATGAAGGTTAATGTTACTTATATTTAAAACTTTTCTTGGTCCAACAATATGCAATGTCAAAAAACAAACATAATAATACATTTTTAGTACAAATATACACAAGTTACATTGTGAATACATGATTAATGGAGGGGAGGGGATAGTGAAAATTGTAAAAGTTACAACAAGAAAATTTAGCACAAAAAAATCAGTGCTCCTCTTTACAAATTATTCACAAAAAAAACAGCAAAATGTCCAGAGGAATTAAACTACCGACAGGACTAACATTCTTTAGACATTCTGCTATTAGTTCTATTTAAGTACTCATGTAGTGAAACACCAATTCTAACACAGTTACAGCGTATCATGTGTGTGTGTAATATTACAATATTATTCCTAACCTTAATTAATCTTTTAATGTAAGTGTATATCAGTTATTTTTTAGAAGGGGCGTAAAGTGCTTGTGTAAACTTACCTGTTCTTCAAACGACCTTGTATTTTACCTTGTTACTTAACTTTATGTAGTAGTAAAAATGTATTACATAGTTTAAAAATCTTTACATTATGGCTACTTTTCTTTGTTTGCTTTTTTTCTTTAACTTTGTTGAAGCAAATTACAGTTTTACGGAATCAGCGCATTTTTTATCACTGAAGAATCAGTGATTATGTAGTGTGATGAGTGAATTTTTAAAAACCAAACTGAATCGAAATTAGACCAAGCCAAGGCATGAAAGTTGACTTGCTAAAAAATCCTGAATTCTATTAGTTAGTTAGTAATAGTAATGCACCATAGGATCATCATCATCATTGTCTTGTAGATTAGAACTATATCCCTACAAAGTAGATTAACATAGTTTGATAAATTTTAATTAATAACATTGTCATATTTCTCTCTTCTTCTCAATTTTTGAGTATGCCTTATATAATTGTTGTATAAATATAATAAGATTGGTACATATCTAAGAATATTTTTTATGACTTTAATTTAAACATACAGTCTTTTTTGAACAGAGTTAGAAAAAAGTTATTTTTCAACATTCGCCTCCTCTATTATACTCCTTAATTGTGTATGTAGTATACACACACTTTAAATATGTAGTAATTGTTGTATTGTATTGTATAAAGCTTGGGAGCCTTCCCCAAAATTCTGAAAATCTTGTAATTCTCACTTCAGCTTAATAAATTTTGCTTCCGTAGTTCATCAACTTTGAGTTCAAAGTCATAACTGAAAAACAAAGACACAAAATATATGAATTAGTTTTTCATGTCAGGTCACCCCTTGTCAAAACAGGAAGAAAAAAACAATTAAAATATTTAACAGGCATCAAGTATTCAGAAATTTCAAATTTGTGTAACTCTTTTTTGAAATTATGAACTACATAACAATATGCTTAATTTTTGTATGCATTATGCACGAGCGTGATATTATGTACAGCTCTAAAACAATGCAAAAATATATATATCTGCTATTTTTATAACGAAAGACAAGATGAAATGGAGAAAATCATAAAGATCCTAATGCAAAAATTTGAGTCACATTTGCAAAAAAAGGCGTGCAATCCCAGACATGCTAATATCTTTCATCAAGTTGCACATTAAGTTAAGTCTAATTTTCTCAAAAAAAAAAATTTCAAACAATTCTGTCAATTGCTATATTTTTTGAAAAAAATAAAAAAATGTCATTCAAGATGAAAAGAATCATTCAACAGAAAAACAAAAGAAAATTAGAACATGGATTTAAAATGCAAAAAAAAGATTCATTTTCGCATGTCTGTTTGTGAAGGTGAACCTTGTGGCAGCGATTTTTTTTGTAGTTAAAGGTTTACCTTTTGTCACTTGTAAATTGACACTAGGTTTTACGAATCTCCAATTGTTGCCTGATAGAATCATACCTTTAAAATGTCAGAATTAATACGTGTACGAATTAAGATGATACTAGTACAAGAATTTTTAACAAACAAAAATTTTTATGAAGGACAGGATGGGGCAGGCTGCGTATTAATTCTGACCAATATGCATAAAGCCGTCTGTTGGCTGTTGAAATTTTTTTGAGAGAGAGAGAGAGAAGATGGGAAGAAAAGGAGATTATAAAAAATACATAAAACTTTTGTGACTTACTGAAGAACTCGGTCTGGTATCACTAAATGTTCAGTTGGAATAACCAGACAAAGATCCGCGAGAGTGTTCACAAATTGAACTTTTCGACTAAACTTTGTGCTGTAAGTAAAAAAATATTGTTTATAATTAAATTAATTGAGCTAAACTTAATTCAATTATGAGAGAGTGAGTTAATAAGCTAGCTAGCTCACCTCACAAATGGTTTAGTCAAGGCCACAACAGTCTTCAGCCAAAAAGTTGGATGAACTAAATATAGGCCTTTTAAATTCTTTCTTAATCTCCGGTCAATGAGTTGGTAACATCTTTTCAACCAACTAAAAGTGGGCATACAAGATTTTGGAGTGGCTCCATGAAGGTAGACGAGGATGTAGTCTTCCACAATCAGTTCTTCTAATGATGATAAAACGTACCTGTGCAGATTTTTCAAAAAACAACTCATTAGTACATTACTTCATCTAGAAATGATGGAATAGAAAAAAGAAAAGAGTACACTTACAAGAAAAGATGATCCAGTAAATAAGAATACTCTTTCCGGCTACGATCTGGTAGAAAACATCCTGAGAAAAGAATTATGGCGACTTTTCTTTCAGCGTCCGCATACCCTCCATGAGACAAAACTCGGCGATAGGGTTGTATAGCCTTCAGGTCAATCTGAATATCATTGGCACCTGAAAAGACATCAATAGTACATCAAGATTAAGGTATTTACATCTATGTGTAATAAAAATAACTTGTTTTATTAGCTACGTACCAACACGGAAGGATTTCCAGCAACGTTCATCCTCTAATTCTTCTGCTGCTGTCAATTCTGGAATCCTTTCTCGATCCACTGGAGTTGTTGCAATTGATTCTAATTCTGCACATACAAATAAAACATTGTAAATTTAAAAGTTACTGAGCTATTTTTAAAAATATAAATTAATGTTGTGGTTCTCACGTTCAAGTATAGACTCTTCCATATCATCAGGAGTGTCTAGATCTAATGTGATATCCTCATCATCCCCATCATCTGACCTAATCGTCCTGTCTTCATCCCTCACTGAATTTATTATCGAATGGAAAACATCTGATTGAGTGATGTCCGAGTCATCAATGTCAGTCATCTCGGACGCTATACTCAGTATATGATCATCCACACTGATCCTCTTCTTGTGACTCCGAGGACTTTTGACTGTAACGAATAAGCAAAAACCATCATGAATAAATCCAGTAAGTAAAATATTTCCAGTACTAGCAACATTAGCATGACTACAAATCCAAATAACCCAATTATACAATACAAAGAGGAGGACAGGATCTTAAAAATTACTGCTCACCAGTAAGCAGTGAACACTAACTAAAAAAATAAAAGAAAAAAATGGGGACAACAAAAAATACCTGCAGTTAAATCATGATCACCAATGGTCTCTTTAGTGTCATCCAGATCATCATCATCAGCAATATTGAGAGGGACTTTGAGTCTCTTCAAAGTCCCATTCATACTTTTACTTTCAACAAATAACCCTTGAATAACCCTACTAGCATCTTCCTTATTAAATCTTTTTGAGTCTCTCCTAACTAAAAACATTTTGGGAGTTTCTTCCTCCCCATTTTCTGACTCATGTCGACTTTCAATCCCATCCTCTACATCCAAATCATCTAGACTCTCTAAACTTTTCCAACAAGTTGAATCTTGTTTAGTTTTCGTTGGAGGAGGGGTCATGTATGTTTCATCCTCTACATATTTTTGAGGTAAATCTCCAGAAGTCACAAGTTCACCCAGGGCAATTTTCCTCCGGAATGAATTTGTGACACTTGACCTCCGTTGGAATGACCCTTCACTGTCATCTCCATTTCGTTGTTGTTGACTTTCCTGTTGTTGTTGTTGTTGTGAAGACAAAGTGACAATTCCATTCGATGGACTGACGTCATGATCCGTATCCTTTTCTTCCCCATCACTTCCATATTTATCCTTATTATTTTTGTTGTTGTGTTTAGACTGGAGTTCATCCAACTCATTTTGATCAGAGACATCAGTGAGGGAAGACTCTTTGGAATTGTATCCATTTGAGATGGAGGTAGCAGAGGAGAAACAATTATTCATCATCGTGTCATCCTCTTTGGCTATGAGGATGGGTAAATTGTCTTGACTTTTATGGTGAAGGCCACTCTTATTCAAAATATTATTTTGAATATCTAAGCTCTTGGATTCTTCATCACTTTTATTCATATTATTATTGTTACTAGAATTGTTGTTGTTGTTGAGACCAATGACGGGTAAGCTCGATTCATTGACGAGGGACATGGACAGAGCTGCCATGACATCGGGATTGAGGAAAGCAGCAAGATGTTCTTTATTTGCTACAATCTCTTCAATTTCTGAAGGACTCAGGATATGTTTAAGTTCACCGGAGAGTGTGTAAAAATTTGTAAAATTACTCGACTCAAAAACAGACTGGATTTTATTCAGTGTTTCCTTCGGAAGGAAATAGTTTGAAGACTCATCATCTGGATTATGTAAATGGATTTGTGTGAATGATGAAAGGGGTTCCATGGAATTCATCAAATTGGGAGCATGGGCTTTACAAATTGCGTCAATATCTAACAAACTTTGTGGTTCAGATAGACAATCTTCTTGATCTTCCAGGAAATTGAGGACACGGATAACTTGGGACAATTTATTATTGTCTTTGAATGCTGCCACTAACTTATTATTGTCTGTTGTGTTTGAACTATCATCACCATTCGTAGAAGGAGTAGAATTCACTACACTTTTTTGTATACCATACGAATTGGTCATTCCATTTCGTGGATGGTCAGTCAAATCAAAATTTGACCGAGGCAAACATTTGTGTCGACAGTCGGAGCACATTGGAGTGAATCCATGACATTTTTTACAGTCAGGAGTTATTGTTGTTGTTGTTGTCGGAGTCATCATGTTGTTTTTTTTTATGGCATTAATTCCTCCTCTATTTATTAAACTATTACTTTTATCACTTAGGTTGTCCTCCTCCTCTTCTTCATACCTGGACAACATGGCGTCAAAATTGTTGATGACTTTGATAGATTTTTCCACAACAGCCTCTTCCAATTGTTTTTGTACTTTTCGCCGGAAGGACGTCGCCCTTTGCATCACCGGCTCATTGCTCAAGGGATTGAAAAAGTCTTCAATGTAGTCATCAAATCCATCCGTGTCTTCCAGGAGGAGACTTTCTGGTTCAATATCTGTACTACAAGAGGACAATTCGTAGGGATTCGGAGGGAGATGAAGGTATGGCTTGGATTTTGATTCCTCTTCTTCTTCCTCTTCTTTTTCTTGTTGTTGTTGCTCCGGCGAAAACTCTTCACCTTCTAAAGTCAAGAAGAGTCAAAACGACACACACATGGAGATGGAGGAGAAGTGAGGGGAGACCGAAAAGAAAAAAAAGAAAAAAAAGAAAACGGAACAAAGTCATTAAACATGCAAAGACGTGAGCAAGTCAGTAAATACTTTGTGAACATTTTCTTCTTATAAACTAGTACAATAGTGAAATTAAGGTTGTACACTTATATGTGGAGGAGATAGACAGAAAAAAAAATTAAAGTAGCAGGACTTTCAACGGATGTGCGTATAGTGACATACGTGTGTGTGTGTGTGTGTGTATCAAAAAATATCTGCTCACACATGCCATGCATTATAATAATAATAATGTTCAGTCTAAATAATGAAGGAGAAAATGGAAAAATGACGAAGACGAGTAGGAGGAGGACGACGACAATGACAAGGAGAGCAGAGCAGAGGGGGAGAGGTGAAGTTTTAGTGCACCTCAAAAAAGTAATCCCTGGGAAAAAGTAAAAGAGCTTTGGAATTATTATTATTGTTGTGTTTTGTTCAACAACTAAGTATTTAAGAGGGGGACTCGTGGTTGAAGGTGGCTATCATCCTCCTCCTCCTCGTCATCATCGCATCGTGCTCACAAAAATTGTAAAATATGTCATTTCCATGTAAATATGAAAAAAGAGTGCACATAAAAAAATACAATTCTTTAACTGGTTTCGCATTTACACACTACAGGGAACACACTATCCTCTGTCTCTAATCTAGTCTGTGTGTTTGGTAGCAGAAAGTTTTTAATTAAAAAAGTACACTGATGATTTACACACACAATTTATACACCAGACATGCCATGAAGAGAAAGAGAAAAAGAAAATGTGTACAAAATGAGGAAGTGTCAAGTTCAGGGGAATTGCCCAGAGCCATCATTAAAGTCCCGTATTATCCGAAATCTAATTTGCAGAAGAGTAGTTGTATTTCGACTGTATATTATTATGACTGTAGGTTACATATAGGTTGATGTTTGAAGATGAAAGATGATAAGGATGGAAGAGGATGGATTCTTTGATTACAAACATTATCATCATCATCAATACGAAGAGAAATTAAATATATTTCTGTAGTACTAATTTGAGTTCCATTCTTTGCAAAACTAATTTATTTTAGTGGTGTCGTGCATGACATGACGATTTAACCAAGTGTGTGATGTAATTTGAGTAATTTTCATCAGAGTTATTTTTCATTTATTTTTATCAAAATAAATTTAATAATAATAATTTTCTCTCCGTCGTAAATACTCTGAAGAATTACGCCGCCTCTTCCCTTAATAATGGGGAAAAGTGAATTTTGAGAGTTTTACTCAAATTTTCTCTCAAGAGTTTGTGGACTCTTTTTCCATTATTATAATATAATACTATATTTTTAGAAACATGATGAAATGAAGTGTGTAATGAAATTTGAGTCAATTTGTGGGGGAAAAAATTGAGGATAAGACTAATTTTGGAGTGAAAGGAAACGAAAGCAACATTTACTCGTGTGTGTGTGTGTGTTAATAATAAAACTTTGTTTAACTTGAGGTGAAGAACTTCAAAACGAGTTTAAAACGGGGCCAAGGTAGTTTTAAATAAATTTTTTCAACTGTCTCCTTCTCATATATTAAATAAGTAAAATACACACACACTCTCACAAGTTATGATAAATCTAAATGAATGCTCACACTCCTCTGAATTTGTAAATGTCATATCCACTGAGGATCCCTGTCAACCTTCATTTATTACTACTCTCGTCGTACATACCAAATGATTGGTAAAAAAAGTGCATCATCCATTCCAAGACACACACAAACTCTTTGCCCTTTCATCATTCTGCTCCAGCCAAATAAGGAGACACGAGGAGGTGAAGTCGTATCAATTTTATAATAATATTATAGGAGCGGCTTGATGTAATCAAATATAAATCGACATACCCTCATAAAGCACAATATACAATAACCACCCTCTCTTAATAACGAGTGTACATGTCTACTCAGGATTTT
Organism: Pygmarrhopalites habei; assembly: GCA_009870185.1. NCBI lineage: Eukaryota > Metazoa > Arthropoda > Collembola > Symphypleona > Arrhopalitidae > Pygmarrhopalites > Pygmarrhopalites habei. The sequence goes on from WJFB01001249.1 coordinate 7,729, forward strand.
CATGAGGGTTCGTGAAATATCAGAGAGAGTGGATTGTACCTAACAAATAATAGGCATTCTATTTACTTGCCAATTCATCTCTCTCTCTCTCTCTCTATTCGTTGCTCCTTACTCTCCGTGTCTAGAACTCGGGTCATGTTGGGTCACAACCCTGACTAAAAGGTGAGTAGGTATACAAGAACAACAAAAACTCCCTCCTCTCAATAATTGGTTGTCAGTTAACTTAAGTATGAAGGTAGAGAATGAAAAAATTGTCCATTATCCAATTTTTTTGCACAACAACCCAACGAGATGTATGTGTGTACACTAATAATACTAATAAGTAGTATGGAATTCTTACTGCTTGAAGACTGCCTGAGAGTTTTTTTTTTGGCTGAATACAATACTGTTTCCGAAACTTTCATGTCAATCAAAGCGTATATCACATGTCAATAGTAATAATAATGTGTGTAATCCTTATCACAACAACAACAGCTAAAATGCATTCCACCTACAACAGCCCTAAATATATACTCACCTACAAACTCACCAACATCAATAATGTAAAATGTGTGTGTGTGTATGTACAGTATGTTGGGCCCTCACTGCGTCCATTTCCTTTTTTGGGTGAGAATGGCTCTACATAAATATAATATTATGGTGAGTGTGTAATGTATGTACTGGTATGTAGATTGGGCATGGGGCCACTCAATACACATCCCATTCTTCAGAACAAATAAATCTCCTTCCAAGTCATTCACACACACAGCCACACACAGGCACACATTAAGAAGGAGACAAGTCATGAGTAGGTAAACGGAGCATTAATTGTCATGTTGGTGGTAAGCACAGTTTAACATTTGAAAGTTTTCTTGTTACTCTTACTACTTGAGAGTGGGTTTATGGATATGAGGTACCCTTAATTCCTTCTTCTGAAATTTTAAACTCGAGTATAGAGTGTTCAGTCTACTCTCATTTTGAACAAATCCCTTTCAAGACAAGACCAGATTAAGCAAAGAAAAATGAGGGGAGAAATGAAATGGAAAAATGGAAAAAAATTCTCATAATATGTGTCAACAAAGATGATTAACAGATTTCAAACTAATAGTTGTTACGACACACTGTCACACACACACACACCGCACAAGGTATAAAGACATTATTAGTAGAAAGCACTCCCCTTCCATTTTTTCACGATTGTGATCAGTCATTGTGTAGGATATTAATTAAAACTTTATACATTTTTCTTCCATCCACCATCACTCGAATTATTTGTGAATGGATGTGAACAAATGATGAATAGTCCGTTGGCAATTACAATGATAACTGACTGACTATATTTACACCTTGAGAGTCCAAACTAAATTTTATGGTCTCCTGTCTTAATTGTCTAACGTGGCGGTGGTGACAATAAATAATTTTTTTTCACAATAAAAAGAATAGGACAATAATTAATGAGAAACAATCATGATTGTGATTATTATTTTACCTCGTTTTGTCAGACGTACATTCCCATTCAGTCCCAAATGAGCGTGGTAGGAATTCACTGATGAATCGTCTTCACTGATGAGCCCTACAGCAACAAACACAACAAGAAGGAAATTAGAATTTTTAATTACGACAAAAAAATCACGAAACACAATTACTTATTATTAAATATCATAAAATTCTTAAATGAAAATTTACACACTGCTTTTTTCCTGTGACCCCCTCACACTCACTCCACAGTTGACAACAAAGCTCTGACTATGGAAAAAATCACACTCAAAACCCCTGACTTGTAAATTATCTTTTCCTCCTATTTTTAGTAATACACACATAGTATTCATAGTTTCAATAACCATTTCTTATTATTATTTAAATGTTAATTATTTATCTCTCATTTTTGCATGTGGACAATGTCCAACTCCTTCTGCATCCCATGCACTGCAAGTATAACTGCACATTCCATTTTTTCCATTGTAAATTCAGATGAGCACAAATCCTCACGATAAATGATAATAAATGGAATGAGTGATTAGTGCTGGCATGCGTTCCCTGCATGACCTTGTCAAACATATTTAAAAATTCCAAAAACATCCTCGCACGACCATCTAAATCTGACAGAGAGAAAAATTTGCATACATAGCATGCAAAAATCACAGTTGACACTCTCTTTTTCAGTGTACATTTCCATTCCTCCAAGACACATGATACGATTACGATTGAAGGTACAAAGGTAACCTTATATCTTCCAGAATTTCTTGTCTCTGTCAGTGTCAGTGGAGCTCACACACGCGCGGACACACACGTATGACGTGAATCTCTCTCTCTCAGCAAAAACTTTTACTTGCAAGTGCTAATGAAAAATTTCATCCCTCTTCTTCCTTCACATCATCAAACGACAGTAATTATCAGATGGAACAAGAATGGATGATTGCAGCGTATTAATAATAATCATAATAACAACAAAAATGCATAGAAAGATTATGAAATCCAAGGTTAGTTAGTGGTTGCTCCTGCTCCTCTTTTTTCTTCTGCATTCATCTTCGTGGTTTTCTTTATTCTACACGACTGTTAAGTAAATATGACAGTCCCAAGACGTCTACACAATTTAACTACACAGTCCATCTGTTGTTGTGAAGAATCGTACAGTGTACAGTGTACAGTACATGTGTTTCTTCATTTGAAGGAATCATTCATGTACATCACTAGTTGTCTACTGTCACTCCATAAAATCCACAAATGAGCTTCAGAATGAGAGAAAAAAAACGTTTTATGACATTCTACCGACACACACACACACTCCCTGGCTACACAAACGAGTACATGTTATTACTCACATTATAGAAATTTGCATTCGTATAATATTTGCATTGATGTACACATCCTACTATGTTATGACTGCCTCACGATCACACTCTGAAATCTTCCAGAGTAATTTTTTATGTACACTACATATGTTGCATGAGATACAAAGATTCCTACAAAGAGTCGTTGACGTAGAAAAGTTGACGCTCTTCACGTCTCTCTCTCTCTCCACAAACACACACGTATGTACATGGTCGTAGTACATCAGGGCCCATTTTGTGCTCTGGTAAACATTGCTTAATCATAATATTCATGTGAACATTTAAATGGGATGATCCAAGATACAAGATGCCTGTAGGGACTCACATCACACACACACAAGTCATTTGGAATGAGTTCAGTGAAGGAGGAGGAGGAGGAGGAGAAAATGAACTTTTGTTATGCAAACTACACCATTTTAATGCAAAAATACAGAAGACTACAGTAGTATGGATGTATGTACAGAACAATCCCATAAAAATGACGATGTACATTGCCTGGCACAACAATTAAACCAGTGGAAAATACTTTTGAAAAAAAAAAATTTTCATAGGGTTCACAAACAGTTAAACTTGATATTAACCTTTCTCAAATGACTATTTACATGACTGTATTATTGTTGTATAATATTTTATCTCAACGACAAATACACACGTAACACTCCATTCACTTTACTCATGACTTGGAGATGGGAATGGTTCTACAATTTTTACAATCGACAACGTTGAATATCTATTCCTGGTCAAGGTTGACTCCACACTCACTGCAATGTGTGTGTCTAGTAAATACAATACATAATGTAGTAGATCATATGGTTATTTAACTGAGAAGAAAAAAATTAGAATGAATAGAATCTGGTCTTAACTAAATAAGAAAGAGATGAATGAATGGAACAGGTCAATAGCTCCACTCATCCATTTACTAGTCATATTAAAAAAAATACTACATTTTTATTTAGCATATTTGTGGTTTTGGATGCAAATGGGGTTGAGAAATTTTTCTATTTTGCTGTGTACATTTGAAGGGGGAAAGAAAGAGATTTAAAAAGGAAATTCAAATCTTTCCTTGATGATGACAATGTCACTCTCAGAGAGAGAGGAGTGAAAAGTGTGAAATTGTGAATGAGATAAAAGAGGAGAGGATAAAAAAAATAAACAATACCTATTGACATGGATGATAAAAATCATCGCATAACCCACCCACACACCAACATCTGTACAGATGACAACGCGAAAATCATTGTGCAAAACACTCTACACTTTTAAATGTGACAATCACATACATAATCAAAATTTGAAAGTCTGACTTTATGACTACTACAATACAACATACAAGTCAACAAAAATATAAATGTAGAAATATTAATATTTCAATCCGTTTCCTCGTTGTCTGGAAATCCTGCCTACAAATATTTCTTCATTTCTCATCCTCACAAAAAATTAAAAACAAAAAAATTGTCCTACACACACACAATTTTCGTAACACCATGTGTGTGTGTTGACTGATTACGATTATCAAACAACAGCAACAACAAGACACACTTCCATTAAACATGCAGGAAGTACACACACACACATTTCTACTCATTTCCTCTGCCAAAGAATGGAATGGAATGTTAGATTATAGGATGAGACAATGTCAATGTGAGAAAAAAAAGTTGTTGTCTTTTTAAAATTGTTTTACATAGAGTCAGCATTAGAATAAGAATTCTAGTGACTTGTTAGTATAAATTTAATAAGTGTACAATTTCCTTCGAGTACGTCAAGCTGAATTTTAGAGTGGAATGGATTCATTTTATCACTTGTCGAAATGTGTGGAAAAAAAGAGAAGAGATGATTGTAAATTTTTTGAGAGAACTACATAACAGCAAAATCCTTAACTTGATCACAAAAACGGTGACATGTTCCGTGTACACAGGTGACTTCATACAATGCATGTATGAGTATGTGTGTGTGTGTGAACAGAGTGCCGCTATGTCAAATTAAAAAAGCTTTTGTATGTTAATTCTTCCTTGACTTCACCACACACACACACATAATACTCAATATTCGTCTCTATGTAAAGAGAGAGTAGGATGTCTACAAAATCATTTAGACTGTGAGGAATCCTCATAGTTTTTTAAACAATATTCTGCAGCCTTTAATGTGTGTGTAAATGTATGTATTTATAAAGCTGTAATTGCGTTGATACTCCTAGGGATAGAAAATACAAGAAGCTGAGTTACAAGGGATGACAGGATGACGAGGTGCCATTAGGCCATTTGCATGCATATGCACAATAAAAAAAAGAAACAACAGAGAGAGAGAAGAAGAAGAAGAGGGATAGGTAAAGACACAACTTGAAGTGGTAGGAAGGTGTGATAGACTTGATAGTGACTGAGTTCTTGGCTTTTTGGTGGTGGAATCAATGCTTCCGTAAACTACCTCTTTTTTGTTGTCAAAATCCCGTGAAGTTGTGAATGAACTTTGTAATTTTACAAGAGAGAGGCAACGACACACTCTCCGTCTCCTTCTCTCTCTCTCTTTATGTGTGTGTGGTGCGTATCTGTCTGTGTATATATTATTCTCCTCTTCTCTCTAGAATTCCTCAACCTGTGAGATTTTGATCCTGAGAAACCCAAACTTGCATAACGTCAACATCCCTCTTCCCCCAAACATAACATGGCATCGCATGCCATGTGTGTGTAATTAAGTGTCTGATTTAAATCTCAAATTACACACAAACACACATACACAGAGGAGAGGATGGTATATTGGGAGATGATTGAAGAAGGAGGAAAAAGCACGGGTTAGGCATAGCACAATGCAATACGACGACAAGATGGATTATGATTATAAAATTGTGTGTATGTATGTAAATACTGAAAGGATCCTCACCCTCAAAAATTGTATAAACTTTAATCATTAATGTTCTATGGTAATTCCAACTTTTTGTGGAATAAAAGGTAAAAAAACTCTTCTCTCTCTCTCAACTTTTTTCCACATACTGCTCACAACGTACTGCATACACACACACGATAGTACGTGTGTGTGGTGTACAGTCAGATAAGAAATCACAGAACACACATTAAAAATGACAGAATCCAGAGGAAGGTTAATACAGTCTGTGTGTGTGAGACTGTCTTTGCGAGTTCAAACTTTAAACTGTTATATCTACAAGACGGAAGCATCAAGCCATGGTACAATCAATATATAAGTATGGGGGATCGTAAAACAATAAAGAAGCACACTAAAGTTTAAAGTAAAAATCCACACACTCGCAGAAGTAGCAAAAGATAGGGGAAGAAGAGTCCTTAAAGTCCAGCAACCTCAACAATATAATTGGCTCTCTTGAGAAGAGGAGGAGGAAAAGAATTAACAAAATGAACATAGTGGCATCCAAAATGGATTTCCACAGTAAAAGTTTTTTATGATGATGGCTCGTGTGTGTGGGTTGATTGTACATAATACAGGATTGGTACAGTACTTTACTTGTGCGTGTGCTTTGTTGGGTTTAGTAAAAATTATAATTCTCTTTTTTTACAGTCAGAGCATATTAACAATGTATTGCTAATCCACACACAACACACACAGACAGAGCTGCTAATTGAAATTCTTGTTTTCCTTTTCTATTAAGCTTTATCTCAAATATAAATAAGTGAACACACACACAACACACTCACAAAATATTGACCTCGCCCTATCATTGTTATTTCACTGAAAATGTATTTCAGATTCATATTCTCTCTCGCTCTCTAACCTCCTCCATTACGTACACCAACACCAATCTACAGATGATTGTTGTTGCCGTCCTCTCTTTCTCTCTTCATGTGTGTGTGTGTGTGTACAATAATAAATTTCTCCTACGCCAATACGACTACCCAGTGGACTTGATAGATTTCGTCCTTATCATGCCTAATAATTGACAATAATCATTGACTGCACCAAACACATTTCTTGTCATCCTCCGTGCTTTATTGATCCTCCCAGCCATTAACACACACGCCACACACACACGTGTAATCATTTTATGATGAACTGTACACTTGCCATCTCACCCAAAAGAATTCTACAGTAAATCTCACAACCAAAACAGATATGTGTGACTATTTTGACAGATATTACCATAATTTTCCATTTTTCCAACTATTACGCAAAAAGTGTGAGCGGGATAAAGGCTGAGTCAGTCGTAATGACAAAATTTGATAATAGTAATGTGATTTTCATGATGAAGAAAATGTTTTTAACGTACCCGCATCTTCAGTAGGCATGTAGGAAGGGCCTTGTGAAATTTTCAGTTGGCTCGGGCTGGTTGGGAAATCAACTGGAAATTTGAGTAATCAGAAAAACACAAAATTCAGTTTAATTGGGTCTGAAATCACATCACTCACACACACACACTTCACCACACTTTACACAGGGAAACACACTATTTTTTAAAAATTATGATCTAATATATTGTACAATTTTTTATGTATTGACGAACGAAAATGTTTTTTCTTCTCCTTGTTGGTTCTCTCTTTCTGGTTAGACGTGATTAAGGCGAAAGAAGTGAAACATTGTGATGTTGATTTGTAACTGAAGTGGTTTTGCGGATTTTTTGACTCAAAAAATATATTATCCTTCCACACTATAACTTAACTACTAACTAGGATTGTGTGGTGTGTGATATGTACTACAGTTATGACAACCACCCTTTCACCCTCCACCCCTTGTTCTTGTTTCTGCTCTACTTCTTACACTAATTAAAATCGATCTCCAAGACCACCAAGCTGACCAACAGACAAAGATGTGGAGTCAAGAGTTTTCAACAATACTATTTACTACTGTATCAAACTTCCACGATTCATATAATATTATTATGGTTCATAAAAAATGAGGGGGGTTGAAATAAATTCTTTGTTAACTCATTGTTCGAAGTTCTTGCTCCTTTTTTATCACCAAAGGATCATATTCATATGTGTGTATGTACTGTACTGTACTCTCATATTTTAATATGACTTTTACTTTTAAGTTTAAAGTCTTTTTGCGTGTGTCTGAGAATGCTTTTGTATAAAATATTCTTATTACGGACCTGTGTAAATAAAAGTAGCAGATATACTTAAGTATATAGCACGGGTCTCGAGTGTAAACTTGACTCGAAAATATTTTCTCAAAAAATTCTGAACAAGAGTATTAAAAAAAGTTGAATATGATTTACTCATTTTTGATTTTTACTCTCTATTTATGAGATTACGAACCATGAGTCAAAATGTGAGTGGAATGCTCTCAACTATCCTATAAGTACATACATATTTTGTTCTGCTACAGCTTTTACATAGGAATCCTATGATAGGATGTGTAATAATATTTCAAAAAAATGTATGTGTGTGTGTTCCTTTTCCGAAATATTTAAATGGTCGAGTTACCATTGTATTAACTTTTTGTGTAATGTGAGTCATCCTATTAACATGTACAGTTACGTATAATTCATCAATAAGTTTTTTTTCCTGACATTTTCCTCCAACTGTTCTCTCTCTCTATCTCTTTCTTATTCCATATTATACAGCTCAAACTTTTTTCACACCACATTATACACATCATCATCACAGACGTAGTATATAGTAATAGAATAGAGAAATATTTTGGACGTGGTTAGGATCTGTACGTGAACAACCATTCAGTGAACATTGACCATTCAAGATTTACGAAGCATGAAGTGAGGGGGGCTTTTAAACAATAGAGTTAATGACGGGAAAGTATAATGTGTATATAATTATTCTACACACAGACACACTAGATACAAGTGTACAGTGTGCCATAATGCACAATAATATTAAAGGAAAATTGATGGATGGAAAAGAAATGTGTTAAGAATTTTTTTTCTTCCTCTTTTACTCATAACTTACCAGTAGGCGGTTTGTATTCCGCACCCGGCGGCAAACTCTCTTCATCATCCATTTCGTAATCATTTATTTGAACCCGGACATTTACACTTTGACCACCACTTTGAACACCACTTTGTCTTTGATCTCCACCTCCTCCCGCACTTTCACCACCCACATCCAAAACTCCAGGTCTTTTGGCAGCTCCGTTCTCCACGACGACGACGTCAGCCGGTCCAATCACTCCAGGATCATCCAAAATGTCGTTGTCAAAACTCAGATTTGACAGCGTATCCTGCGTACACGTACAAGTCGATGGCAATGTCAAATTTGATGATGACACAGGACGAAGGTGTCACAGGAGAAGAGAATGAAAAACAAACAAGAAAAAAAAGTCATTAAAATTATTCCAAGAATCCAAAATAAATTAGTTTAAATATTAATTATTTTGACTTGTACAAGAATAGAGACACATTGTTTCATTTTAATTCCAGTATTTCTTCTCACACACACACACGTAACTGAGTTGTCAATGAGTAGAGTGTCATATGTCCCATGTGTGTAGCAGTTTAATGTGTTTGTTTAATATGGTTCTCTGTCTCTCGGCCTCATTCTTATTAATTCAAGATTTTTTCATACAGATAATACACACACACAGGTACAGTATACCTTGCGTATGTATATTTTATTCAGAAGCCTGCCTTGTCAAGCGACTTGACTCATCACAGTTGATCACACACACTAAACTTCTGTCTGTCTCTTAACTTTAGTTTTTTCTACATTCCACATCTGCAATTTTATTCTAATGCCGTGCTCAAAGCCCACTTCCAATACACACACTCTACATACAACACACACACACACAATTCACACCACTGACTGGGTCTGCAGTTGCAGTGAAACAAGTAATCAGAGAATTAGAACTAAGATCAAAAGAAGAAGAAGAATTCATACCAACCTTTTAAAAACTGAACTAAAACCTTAGGCGTTAGACACACATAAGACAGCACACACACACAGCACACCACTAAAATGTTACACTACACTGTATGATGTGTGTGTGTTGAATAGTTGAGTAATTCCAATCAACCTTTCCTTCTCCTTCTTCTTCCTTTTTTATGTTTTTTTATCCAGGAATTCCAAATTCCAAACCACTAATCTTGAAAAAATTCCTTATTCCCTCCGCCTTCTCTCTTTCTCCTATTTTTCTTCTCACGGATCCATCTCTCTTCTTCTCCCCCAATGACGGCGATGCGTACAATTTAATTTAATATAGAAATTTAATTGAATCCAATTCACTACATGAAATGGCTCAATTTAAGCTATTGATTTTCCACTTTTTTTCCACCACACACTCTCGTATTATATACACATTCACTCTTACATAAGTTGTATCCACACTACACAAATGCAACTGAACAGCACAGAACAGAATGGTGTGTGTTGTGTGGAAGAGTATGATGAGGAAAATGCCGACTACATTGCATTCAATCTCTCCTCTTGTATCTCCTCTCTTCTTCTCTCTCTCTCTCTCTCTCTCTCTGCTGTGTCTGTACTCTGTGTGTGTATAACATGAGAGTCCTTGGGTACACTGGCTGGATGACTCAGGTGAGAGAGGAGGAGGAGGAGCAGCAAAAAACTTTAGTTGTATTACTTTACTTTTATGCCATTACTCTGTGTGGCTATATAATAATGCAGTGCTATGTAGTGGAGTTGTGTGTGGAGTTGTACTACTCAGCACAGAGTAGTAGTAGTAGTGTATAAAAAAGAGTTAAATGTGTGTGTAATAAGAACTACACTAACCATCGTCGTCATCGTCGTCGTTATATTATTATGTTGGATGCGTGTGTACAACCCTTTTTTCTACATTCACTTCTCTCTCTCTCTCTCTCTTGAGAACGCTTACTTATGACTAAATATATAGATATATACTTAATATACACAACAGCACAACACTCTCTTTACTTTTGCTGATGAACGAACAGGACGAACCTTGTTTCTCTGTTAAAAATGTACGACGAGAAGTCCCTTCTTCCATTTCCATCCATCCTCTCTCAGTCCACAATTTTTACAAATAATAATAGTAAAGTATGTAATCTTAGGACGACTTGTACCTCAGAAAATAATGGAGAAGGGAGTCCAAAAGTCGCCTCTCTCTCCCTTCTCTCTCTGCTGTTCAATTCAAAGTTGTATTTTCCACACACACACACACCACAGGAAAGGGTATTGAGTGTACATAATGGCACATTCTTTTAAATATATAAGCACGAATGTTCATTTATATATTCTGAATATTCTTTATTCTCTTGTTAATACACCGTCCACCATCACCTCCTCCTCCCCCCTCCCTCCTCATCCTCCTCAGTGTGGAGGAACACGCTGTTTGGGATATTATTATTGGTTGTGTGTGTGCAGTGTGTGTGTGTGTTGTGTGCAGTGCACAACAAAAAGAAATCATAGGATGAGCATATCACACTACATATCATTGTTGTGCGTTTTTTTAACTTGAAAAATGAACTGTACAGCTAGTAATACACAATATGTGTGTGTGTGCAATAAGCTATTATAAACTGTACAGGTTGTGTGTGTGTTTAAGGGTTAGGCGTGAGAGATTCAGGGAAAAAATTCACTCATTTGCTTAGATTAACAAAGGAATCTTTTGAGGAGGAGGGAGAATGTTGATGAAGAGACTGAAGAGAGAGAGAGAAAATGCAAATAGAAAAATATACACACACACACACAAGAAAGGGATTGAGGCAAATGGAATATGATACTACACTTAGGTAAATAGTACAATAACACAATTTACTCTTTTTAAATGAAGGTTACAAGGTGCATTAGGATCATCCCCATCATGAAAGGAATGACAGCAGCAAAGGAAAAGAGGATGAGGAGTGGAAGAAAGTACAAAATCTTTTGTTAAAAGATATGCACATTTTAAATTTTAATCCATCCAAAGAGATGGCGAACAATAATAATAATCATAATTTTCACTCCTAATCCCTCCTTTTCTCTTCTACGTACAGGTACAATACTGTGTAGTTGTTTGAGAGTAGAGTGCATTTAGATCCACAGATTTAATTCCTAGATTTTCAAGGTATCCAAGTGCGAAATGTGACTTCACTTCATTTTTTCAATTCTCTCTGTCTCTGTCTATCTCTTCTCTTCATTAGTCATGCCTAATAATAATGATGTTATCATCAACACAAATCTCTTCGAGAATCCTTGTAGTCGTGTTTTTGTGTATTGAACAAAGCAGAACACTCCAACGTATTGTAGTGACATACAAAATGTCATTATCGACGGTGTGCAGTTTTTTGTAGATAATTTTAAAATCATACTTGTTTGTTAGTTAAACTTTTCTCTGTAGTCAATCTGTCACGATCCTCCCCTGCCCAAATATTATGATGACAATAAAGTTAAAATTAATATAATCCTTCTTTTCCGCTTGTCCCTGCCATCCTCTGTCTGTCAAGATTAAATGATCTAACTTCATCCCAATTTGTTTTAAAAATTGGATTTAATTCTGCACAAAGTATGTTAGTTTGTCATTCCAGTAATAATTTACTGTTTTTTAGAACGCTCGCATCAAACTGATTGATTGTAATTTCAGAATCGTAAATGAAAAAGTTGTTCAAATCATTTTAACTTCCACACACAAACACACACACACGTACCATACACACAGAAAAACTTTTCTCTCTCTTGATTGTTTCTTTTCCACAAATGAGTGTGCATACGAAACACACAACTGTATGTGTATGTGTAGAAGGGAGAAGAAATTAATGAAAATTATATCACACAAGACAGCATAGTAGATTGAGGAAAAGGGATGTTCAGGAAAAGTGGTCGTACAAATGGAAATGCAAATACTTACAAATGAATGCGTATTTAATGATTTTATTGTTCTAGTGTTCCTAACTTCTGTTCTCTTGTACTTTTGTAGAAGTGTAATTCTTTAACAAATGTCAGATGACTTGATGGAGAAATTTTTCTGTGTGCGTGTGTGTCTCTGCTTCTGTACTGTACTACAGTCTGTGTGTGTATCAATTGTATTTAGCTGTACTGTGCAAGTAATAATAATAATTTTATATATGGCTGTCAAACCGGTGAAACGCAAATTAAAATCCAGATATATGTATTACAGTGTACAACGGAGGGTTAATGTTTAACAAGGCATAACTAATGTAACGGAGAGAGACACACAGAGAGAGAGAGAGAGAGAGAGATAGAGAGCTACTTTAGCATCTCTCAGAATTAACACAGAAAAAAAGGCATTTTAGTTTTCCATCATCTGTATGGACGAACGGGACGGCATCAGGAGCCAATTCTTAATTCTAATTCCATAAAATAGTCTTTTGTTCATCTGTTTATTTTGTACACTGTGAACGGCATACACACACTCACTCTCACTGTTCCTCATTATAATAAAGGAAAAAATGTACAAAAAATTGGCGATGGTTAAGAAGGAAAGAGATTTTTTGAGCATAATTTTTTTTGAAAGATAGAGACAGAGAGAGATTGCGACAACTGGCTTAATGAAGTTTGTGATGAGTTGAACCAAAGTGAAATCAGCTCTCAAGAAGAAAATGAAAAGAAAATAATAATACTGTACATGTGGAAGGGGACAAGTCTATTAAAACGGAAAGGTCAAACTCTCCTACACACACACACGCTTGCAAATTTTATGCAATGAACATCATGAAATATGGAGATTTGGGTACTTTTACAATATGTCCACTAAAATTCAATTTGACCTTTGAGGGCGAAGTTGAATAATTTTGATGTTTTTTCTACATAAAATGGTAGAGGGTTAATTTCCCTCTCAAAAAATCCAAGCCAATATTATTGGCAATAAATCATTTTTAAACTCCACGAGACATTGTATACGTGGACAGACAATGTATTCCCTAATTTTTCTTTTGTTGTTGAACCAACAAAACGAATGATTAAAGTTTATAGTGTACTGTCCAAAAGTTTAAAGAATCCAAGCTGTGTTGAAATGTTTTCCTCCTCCTCCTTATTTTCCCCTCCTTCATTTTACACAATTATGTGGGAATCTGTGTAGGATAATGTCCTCCTCCTCCTCATTCGTCTCTTGTATCCCGAGTACAGTACAAAAGTATGGTCTACATATTTATTTTCCTGATTATTTATCATGCCTGATTTTTGTTTTTGAGAAAATGAGATCACTTAATTTTCAAAAAAGAAAATTGTATGGACATTAATAGATAATCACAATATTATGAACTCAAACTTGAAATGTACAGAACAGAGTAAGTAGAAGAGTACAAGTTTGGGATACTCTATATTATAATTTTGTATCTCCATCTCTTCAATATGTTCTGTGAAATTTCATTGGAGGAAGCCACACAATTCTCATATTCAATCCGCGTAGGTATCAGAAAATTTTATCATTTTAATAGAGTGTTCATGCTTTTGTACACCGGTATCCTGACACGCCTTCAGAAAACTCATACAACACACACACTACATTTAATGTAGTTCTGAAGCACACAGGTAGACACACGTTTTCACCTTAATATACTTGTATTAAGTGAAAGAGTGTATTAAAAAATTAATATTGACTTCACATCCATCTTCATTTTCCCCTTTCCTCTCTATCCCATCCCCTCTTGCCTTTGTAAAATGGTAAGAGTAGTAGTAGTGCCTATTTCTATTTCTCATTTTCCTTATTTTTATATTCTCCATGTGCCATTGACTTCGACATCAAAAAATTGTGAGAAAAATATTACTCCTCTTCTCTTCTCTACTCTAACCACTGACCACTTCACACACACACACGCAGAGAGAGATAGACACACACGTCTTCCATTTAAGCTCCCAAAGCCAGAAGTAGAGTTCGAATCAAATCAAGTGGCACGCAAGAAGAAGTGCAGTAGAAAAGGTAAAAGGGGAAGAAATGAATTGATCAGAGAGAAAAGAGTAAAGTTCAAATAGCGGAATTTTTTTTCCTCTCTCTCTCTCTCTCTGTTCACAATAGACACACACTAGTAATACATAGCTATAAAGGGCCGTGTCAGACTTCAAGGAGTAATCATAATATTACATGCATGCATTTCTTGGATCAACTACAACTATTTTTAAAACAAGATTATCTGAGATGATGCAGAAAAAAACTGAGGACAAGGAGATGAATCCAAGAGTTCACGGTGTGTTTTTTTATTTGTTTTTGTTTTTCAAAGCTCAATAGGGAGAAACTTGAAGAGGTGCTTTTTTCCAAAGAAAACTGCAGTAGCAGGAAATGAAGAGATGACAAAGATTTTTCAAGTTACAAGGCTTTTATGTCAAAGAAGAATCCTAATGAAGAATTTTAAGGCCATTTCACACACAATCCCGTACAAACACACACACACACTACATAATCTTTTATCTCACTCCATTCTAATTCAACATTCTAATTGGATGACAAGCGGGGGGTCCGCGAGGTGACAATAATAATATATTCAAAACATGTGGATTCATTTTGAGAAATACTAAATCCGACTGGCTTCATTATATTCCCTTTTATCTCTCTCTTTATTCATTGTCGTCCATAAAAAGGGCCTGCGTGGGTTTTTTTAAATGAGTGATAAATGTGGATGTGAATGTAATACCTTGCACGTAATGTCCTGTAATACTTTGCACAGTATAAAAAACGTGATGTGTATTGTGTATAAATTATATACACACATCTGCAAAACTGCTTTGCTGCTGCTCAGGGAAGAAGAAGATGCTGTCACATGCGGCTTGTGCTATTCAACAATATAATTATCCTAGGATCATCCACACAAGATATATACACACTTGTACTGTATATTTTGGAGTACGCCTAAAAAATGCACACCTTCAATTTGACCTAACGGCATTTGAAACTTCTTCACATTATTAAAATGATCATGAAGACGAAGGTATGCAAAGTACATGTCGGAGGACATTATCTGACACTCACCGTTTCTCTCTCTACTCTGAGATTTCTATTTTAAAAAATGAGGAAAAAGAAACAGATGTTCTCTCTCTCTTCACACACACAACACCCTCACATTCTTAATCATTTCCTAACAAGATGATGGGACAAATAAATGTGTTCACTCTTGTTAATTTGTAAACATTACAAAAAAAAAGTTGTGTTTTTTTTTGCTCAACCTGTTTTTCATTGCCATGAACAAATATTTTGCAAGAGCAAAATGAAGAGGAGAAAAGTTATGAATGAATTTTTGTAACTCTTTCATCAATTTTTTTTACAATATCAACAACAACTGGACACATCAATGTGAATTGTGTTGTGTCATATGTCATTTTTTACGCAACCTACTAACAAACACACACACACAAACTCAGGCACACACACAATGCACTGAATGTAAAACGAGGACATGATTTCGAACGGAAATAAGTCTTTGTTGATATTTTGTCAATGCGTATTTTTAAGATCATTCATAAGTGTACTAAAATGTAGTTTGTCTTTTTTTCTCAATTTTTTTCCATGATACAAAAAAGGAAAAAATGAATTTTACCTCTGAATCAGATCGACCATCACCCATGGGCGTCTCGGCTTCGGCATCGGCCCAAGACTCACTCAAGGAATTTGACCTATTACACAATAATATCAAATTAATTAAGTTTTACTCTACAAACGCACATCATGGCATAGTACGGCATGGCATGGCGTTGTATGGTATGGTGGAGCAAAATTAGAGTTAGGGGTGGAGGTGGTGTAGCATCATGTAATCAAAATGTTATGTCCTTGTTACTGTAGATTAGTATGATAATTATAAGTCTAAATTTACATGACGATGAACAAAATAATCATTTGTAGGAGAGAAAGAGGGGGCAAGCACCGGAGATTTCATAAACTTGGGTAGGTAGTTGTTAGTAGTACTACACAGTGTATAGTACACAGTGTATAGTACACACACACACACACTGTAGCTTCGTGTAGTTGGTAACTGACTCACTGAAGCTTACATCACAATCACAAGAGTTGAAATATCTTAATGAATAGGAGTACAGAAAGGGACTCAAAGAGAGGAGGATTGTTAAATTAATAATAATTACTTTTTCACATTTTATACAGAAAAAACATTAGTTTTGCGAGACTGAGGACTCTTTCAACAGTGAAATATAATTAACAATGTATTTATATGGACTTGAACTTGTTGAAATAGGATTGGATTGTGTGTAGAGTAGACAACACAATATATTCTGTAGAGAAGAATAGACAACACAGAGAAATTTGTCTGTTTAGAATAGGAGTAGACGTATCTTTTATGAACTGACTAATTGACTTAATTGCCTCTTCACACTCCCCCTCCTCCCCCAAATCCAATATGATACGGTCTACATAATGTTAACTACTGACTGAATGATGTCTGACAGTCATGCTACATACCAGTTGCCAGTTATATTAAAATACCTATCGCAACACACATTTTTGTTCCTACACTAACTAAACTTACTAAAGACTGTATGGAATGGAATGGAGTGTGTCTTTGATGAAATATGTTTTTTAAAAACAAAACGTTTTAGTTTACCAACCTTGTATAAAATCATAAGTGATAGGTAATTAAGCAATCTTGTTAAGTATACTACAGTAGTGAAGGAGTTCAATACTCGTAATGGAGTAAAAGAGCCTAGATACATATTTTAGGATAAGTATTTTCATGATTGATATGTATCACACGCAGTACATATATTACATTCATTTTTGTATTCAAGAGAAGTAAGCTTGGAATGAGACTTACACACTCATATTGATGGTTCTTATTTTTCAGTAAAATCTGAGGCGCCGCTAGCAGCCAACGAGAATAAGAAGAATGACGACAACAACAAATTTATGTTTTTTCCGTAAGGCAATTTGATTACATTTTTCCCAGGTGGTTCCTCAGGTACCATGAACTTTCGATTTTCAAGGAAGCAAATGCAGTGTATGAGAAATTGAAAAAAATAGCTTCCTCCTTACTGTTATTTGTGGTCACACGACACACACACACAACAGTCTGAGGTTTTTGTGTAAAAGATGATGATGAAGAGTTACTGCACTCACATTTAAGTTACATTGATTGTACAATTTTGTGATTGACAATAGAAAGAATTTTTTTTTTCAAGTTGAGCCTGACTTTTCTCTCAAAATAGTTAGTAAGTCAGTCTGATAGTTCAACGCCGCTTTCTTCTAAAAGTACATTATCATAGTTTTGTCTTCTGCCTTTGTTAACAAAGGTCACGGCTCCACTCCACTATTTTTTCTAAATTGTGTTGTTTGGAAGAACATAGGAGGCTGTGTGGAGTGTGGACTGAACAATAATAATATCACGTCGTCCTCCTTTATACAAACTCAACAATCTACACAATCAACACTGTGGAATCCACACAGTAGAATCGTAATATAATTAACCAACACTTCTATAACAACAACGATAATAATAGAGAGTCACCGGTGAACGGAGATTAAGATCGTACACACAACAATGGAAATATAAATTACAGGAATTACTTGCAAATTTCCTTTTTAAGTCTCACACTCTTCACAACTTGAGAGAGGACGACCTACAAGAGAGTGTTTAGCACACACTGATTTTTTTTGTTCTGTAATAATTAAAGCACCAATGTAATGTTCTTCTGTTGTATGTGTATGTGTGTGTAGTATAACACACTTTTGTAGTCGTAGAAAAGTGTAAAATATTATTGTTGACGATGATGATGACGAGGAAATGTAGAGCACCACAAAGCACACATTATAATAGTATGTAGTAGAATAGAACGGAATAGGATTGTTGCTGTTGTTACTTATTTTTCTTCTGTCTCTGACACACACTCACATCACATCATAATATGTACAATTTATGATACAAAACAAACTCGAGAGAGAGAAAATATGACAGGTATTTTTATTTACTGTCAAACAAATCACATTGTAGTCTTGACTTTTTCCTATCGGAATCTTACATCTTCCCCCCTTTTCTCTCGACTGCACTGTAAATTCGCCGACTTTCAACTTTGAACCTTAACGGGGAATTGTCTTCAATTAAGATGGATCATGGAAGTCTGTTCTTGTCCTGTTTGATATCCCTATCCACTGATAAAATTAATAGTTTGTTGGGTTCACATCAATTTTTCTTCTCTCTCTCTCTCTTTTTCTGCTTTTTGAAAAAAAAGGAAAATCTGCACAGCTTATCACAGTGTGATTAATGTGGTTCTTGTAAAAATGTGGAAAATTATCAGAATGTATGGAAAATGATGAGAAAATTTTGCCAAAAGCTGTTTTTACGAACTTTTTTTATCTCTCTCACACATACACGGACAACACAGAGAGAGGATTATGTAGACTGGGGCTAAGAACGAGGATTTCCGTATCTGCTCGTTGTGTTCAAAATAATTGATTCACCTGAACAACAACAACAAGGATCCAAAAAGTCGGCTTTAGACAGTGTTGAAGTGTGTGGAAAAATGTTTATCTGTCGTAAATTTTGTGTACAATTATGTCTAAACTTGTCTTTTTTACAAAATGACATTCAGTACTTGATTATTTTCCCAGAGTTTTATTTTTGTAACACACGTTAATAATATATGGACGTTATACTAAATATTTAATTCTCTCTTTCACTCTCTCAGGTGTACAAGAGAATAAACAAAATCGACTAAAAAGTGAAGATAAAAAGTAGAATCCCAATTGTATTTCATTCGTCAGGAAATAATCTGAAATGTGAATGGAATTCAATCCTACTTCTCCTATCTTTATCCTTATCCGTCGTCCTTGATTTGTCGTACTTTTAGCTATGCACCATTAAAATCTGTTATTATTATTATTATTGTTATTATGTACTTGTACTTTGTAATTTAATTTGGCCACACACACACAAAAGCACACACAAATGAAAAATAGTATTGCACTCGGCGGCTTTTGAACAGTAAATATACAAAAACAGACACAGAAGCACTCACAATTCTCTCTCTCTTTCGTTTTTACAATCTAAATTACTGTCTCACGTCTAAATACCTTCTTTGCTTGATTTGATTTATTTATTTACAAGGAGACGAATTAAATTTGCAACTGCGACACAACTCTTGAATTTGCGAATTTTCTCCTTCGTTTGTCTCATTCTCTATACATTTATAATGCACAACCTTTCGTCCATTCCATTAAGATGTGTGGGTAAAAGTAGTACAGTCATAAAAATGTAAGTATAGATAATATTGATATTTTGTATTAACAGACAGTACTACTTCTTCTCTCTGTGTATAGATATAGGGCTTCTTTCCCATATGATTGAATCGTACGTCTTGAATGGAATGTTATGAAGGGGGAGAACTGCAAACGTTAATTAATAGATTTTTGCACATTGTCTTCTTCTATTTGTATGTACGAGGGATTAGGGATGTCACACACCTCACAAGTCACATTTCGACTACGTTTTTTTTCCCTACAACTTTTCTCTCTTTCTCTCTCTCTTCGTCTGTCTATCCTGTGACTCGGAAGAAACGGAAATTTTTTTTTATGTATGTCGGTTGTGCGGCTCTCTGGAGAAAGAGAAAGAGAGAGAAATAGGGATGAAGAACATGCGTAATTTTCCTTAGTGGAAACTGGATCGATATCAGAGTATTTTGAAAAGCATAGTGCAAAAAGAGGGAGAAAGCTCGTATAACTATACCATCATGTCCTACATAATGTACCCGTTGATTTCCTACATTTTCCCTTTCAAACAGCCTACACAAATTGTATATATAGGGTAAGAGATCTGTGTCGCGGGAAAATGTGTCCATCCATGTGCTGGAGGCTCCGGAATGCGGATATTTTTGGATACAGATGACAGAAATTTGCAAGAGTTGTTTTTCGTCCGAGTCATTTTCCAGAATCCGAAGAATTTTCTTTCCATCTATATATATATATTAAAATGAGAGAGTCTCTGTTCCCATTTCAGATCACACCATTCTATTTTGGAGAACGATAAAATAAAACTATTTCCTATTCTGGAGATGTTTCTAGCTCAATTTTTATGCTGCGTAAGCCCGACGAGGAAAGAAAGAAGGAATTCCGTTGATATTTCCCTGTTCTTCATAACAGGACAACTTGAAACCACATTAAACGAAATGAAAAGCTTATCCTTTTACCCAAAAGGATATTTTTGTGTGTGAGAGAGAGGTGTACATACGTCAATTATATATAACAATAATAGGTAAGAGAGAGAGTGTATACTTAACAATGTGTAGCATGGGGTTAAGTCAGGAAGGGAAAGGGAAATTTTCGTAGGTAAATAATATAATATTTTTGACGACAAAGACGACAGGGGGCAAAGAGAGGACTGTTGAACTGCTACTATTATTTTTATAAATAAAAGTTCACAGTTAAAATATGCTGGAGGGTGTAAAGTGTAAATGTCCTCAAGTAAAGTAATAGTGGAGGGGGGAGGTTGTCGGTATTAACATCTCGACGAAAAAGAAAAAATTACACCACCATTATTATTATTATCATCACTCTGGACGGCCATAACCTTTCTACCTTGTATTATTTTGTTTTACAAAAGAGAGATAATAATATAATTTTGTGTTCTTGTGGTTCCCAGTCTTCTCATCCACCTCCACCTTGTCATCGTCATCGTGTCTTCGTTTGTGTGTGCGAAGTGTGTGTGTATGCAAATTGTGCGTGTGTGTAGGGCTGAATGTCTTCATACTTTTGCGTGTGTCTCGTACAATATCCATACATATTGGATTATTATACAGACTAAGTGTGTGTGTGTGTGGTAGAGGGGAAGGATTTTTTTTCTTTTGCAGATGAATTCAAGTTCATGCTCGGGAGTACTAAATAAAACGAAAAAAAGAGGATACTAGTAAATGGAACAAGTACATGACTCAACAAGGACCCAAAGGCAAATGAGAGGCAAGGGTAATTTCTGAGGGGTGTGTGTGGTTACGAAGGAACCATAGACAATTCCAAAGAATCTCAAAAAAAATAATTTAACCTTGAGTTTGCAATTGACCGTTGCATGTGCTTGTGTGCTTAAGGTAAGGACGACGGAATTGAACAAAGAAAAAAGGAGAGCAATTTGAAGAATTTTACACAGCGAGAGAGAGAGGAGAAAAAAAAGTTTTGCCTTTTGTTGTTTTGGCTGAGCCGAAGGAGAAGTGATTAGACGAGTTTTGGAAGGAGTATCATTTGGTGTGGTGAATAAAGTAATTTTTGTGGTTAATAAGGAATGATGATTCATTCCGTTAATCAGAAATCAATGATTTAATACAACAAGAGGATAGTGCATCAGTGGTCAATATTTAGTGTCGGTCCATCAATCCACAAAAATTTAGTCTCATTTTGATTGTGGAGGAAGAATTTTACTTACAACAGAACATCATATCAACCAAGGGAAAATTACTCAACTGAAAATATCTCAGATCAGAGGGCAAAGAAACGATAAATATACTCTACACTACACACACATGTACTTAAGGTGTATACCAGATACTTAGTTATTCACGCTGCACTTAACTTTTCTGCACGACTTTCACTTTTCCTAAAGGGAAGACCATCGCCAATTTGAGCAAAAAAAACAGTCTCCCCTTGCCTCCCCCTTTAAGCTCAACATTCCCCATTGTTGTTGTTGGAAAATCTGTTCCAATAAGTTTCAGGATGAACTCATCTGGATACAAGTAAGATTATATTTTGAATATTATTTTTTATTTTAATCTGACAAGGAATTGGAATCCCTTTTGGCCAGTTCTTTTCAGTTTTTTGGTAATGAATTTTGTCCCTATTCTTTGTTTAAGGGAAATATTGCGCGCGAGACTATAATTTTCTTCTCAAAATTTCAGAAATTGTAAAAATGTGACTTGGATTTTACTTGTCTTGACTCTTTACGTGTCATTCGTGGTGACGGACGAAGGAGTGACCACTCTAAATAATGTCTTCACAGGAAATAAATCATTATCAAGTAAGTTTATGTAAATTTATTCTAACACGTTCAAATATTACAGTCACTTTTTCCCTTTATTAGAATCTAATTAGATTCAAAGATGTGTCTAGTAATTAGCGACCACTCAAAACCACAGACCATTGACGGATGACATCATATTTGTTTATTTACATTTTGTTTCTTGTGCAATCAAAATATTACTGTGTGTGTTATTAACTTTTCAATTTATTTAAATATTTACAGATGTACATGCTCACAAAAAAGTCGTCGTTTGCTATGTGGGGACGTGGGCAGTTTACAGACCGGAGGATGGAGCGTATGACCTGTTGGATAAATTTAATCCAAATTTATGTACCCACTTGATTTATAGTTTTGCTGGACTGGATAATGTGTCCTTCACTATTAAATCATTGGATGCTTACCTTGATCTCGAAGAAAATTACGGCAAAGGTAAACTTATTTGCAATGTCTTATCAATTTGTATTTATTTGTAAATCACAAAATATATATAAAATTCTCACAATTAAAATATTGACATTTTATTTTTTCACAAAAATATTCTAGCATGGTTCAAGAAAGTTACAGGACTGAAGCAAAAGTATTCACACCTTCGTGTTCTTTTAGCTATAGGTGGATGGAATGAGGTGAGGAATTTATTACAAATTAATTTATGTTGAATATGAAATATCTGGGAGTATTTTCTTCAATACCTATTTTCATTTAGGGGTCTGAAAAGTATTCCATTATGGCTATGGATCCAGTCAAGAGGGCTAAATTTATCACATCTGTCGTAGATATGCTAAGGTACGTCCAATAAATCATTAAATTCTTGACAACCTACTACTACAATGACATAAAAATTTAATTCTCTTCTTCTTTGTAGGAAATATGGATTCGATGGTCTTGACTTGGACTGGGAATTCCCAAGGTATTTTATCGTATTGATCATGGACATTTACAAAATGTTGTTTTCTGATTGAATTTTACAAAAATAAATTATGTCTTATTAGCTCAAGAGGTGGGAAGCCAGAGGATAAGCAAAATTTTGTGAAGCTCGTGTCGGTAATTAACGTATTACCTTTTTTAATTTGAAACTAAGATATATTTCTAAAAGGTGGTTTTTAAAGCAAGTATTATTTTTTTTTGGATTTCAGGAACTAAGACAAAAGTTAGATAAATACAGTTTAATGTTGACTGCGGCATTCGGAGCTTCACAACAGATTGCTGATCCAGCTTATGAATTAAAAGAACTTTCCCAACTACTGGATCACATACACATCATGTGTTACGACTTTCATGGAAGTTGGGATAACTTCACTTTCCGTAAGTTTTTCACAACTTTACTGTAATTAATACAGATTTTTTAGTGTCCAAGATTTGATGTGTTGAAAACTAGGTAATATTTTATGAATTAATGGTAATTTTTCCTTGCATGCTTTTCCGGAAATGATATATAGATAATGCGCCTTTGTATGCCCCGAAGGGGAATTTAAGTGTTCAGTCCTCGGTTGATTACTTTCTTTCACAAGAGGTCATTCCAGAGAAACTAGGTAACTTAATTTTTTGGAACAAAAATTGGCATTTAAATCAATAGTTTTATGAGTTCTGTTAGAAAGATACAAATTCTTTTTTCCCCTACATAAATAGTTCTTGGCTTACCCTTATACGGGAGGACATTTTTACTCCATGATGACGTTGAAAAAAGTGGTAATGCTCTAAAAGCGACGGCACAGAATAAAGGGTTTCAAGGACCATATACACGGGAAGATGGATTTTTAGGTTACAATGAGGTAAGACCACGAGTTGTCATACGCACATATATATGATTTCATCTGTCTTCATTGATTTATTACTTGCCAGTGATTTCCATTATGGTGACGAGTTGAGAGTGTCTTCTCATGTTAGGCTAATATTAAAAATTACAGCAAAATATTGAAGCTTTTAGTAGTAAGATGTCTGAATTTTGAATTTTGAATAAATTGGGACAGATCTGCATTGAACTATCGACTAACCGGGGTCACTGGGATACTTACTGGGATGATGTGGCCAAAGTACCGTACATGAGACACACTGCTGGATCTAAATGGGTCAGCTTTGATAATCCAGACAGTTTGTATCAAAAGGTCAGTAGAAACTTTTATATGAGACTAAATGTAAGGAATATTGTAATCATAATTTATTAAATTTTGTACCACTAGGTTGAGTTTGCAATGTCGCGTGGGCTGAAGGGTGCCATGGTATGGTCTATAGATACGGACGATTTTTTGAGCACCTGTGGTGGATCAAAGTATCCTCTCCTTCAATCTATAAATTATGCTCTGGCTGTTGAAAGCAAGAAAGACAGAAAGATTCCAGGCAAGGGACCAGGAAAGAAGACTAAGCCTTCATCAGCTGGCAGTGACTCTAGCACAAAAACAACTTTCCTGTCTACTTCAATAGTTCTTCTAATTGTGTCCACCACTGTGATAAAATTGAATGCCATGTTTACTAGCTGAATTTAACTCACACGTTATATGTTGTAATTTAATAATTGCCTACCTAATGAGTTTATCTTTGACAACTTTGAGTGTGCTATCGTTTTTTTTGAGGAGTTTACACTATTTAACCGATATATATCGATGTCACAAACAATTAGACTGTACTTTTTTATATGTCAATTTAAATGTTTGACTAGTTATAAAACTTGTATGAATGTTTTATAAGAGTGTGAGGGTATAAGACTTTTTTATGTCAAAAAATTTTCAATTTATGAGAAAAAATCGTGAAGATTGACGTAGGGGTTCCATATATACTTAAATATATCAATTTATTTTTTACAAGTTTACCCAGTTTACCATTTACGAGTATGTAGTGACTTTAGTATACACAGGTAATTTTTTCTTTCGCTGTATTCGAATTGAATGAATGGTAATGACGAATTGTGGAATAAAGTTTCTAGAATTTATTTACTGCACAACCTCTTATCAAAAGTTTTAATTTCACAAATCACAATTTAAAGTCACACAATTTTGTCGGATAATGATTTTGTATTATTGTATTATTGTATTACTCTTTTTCCGAGGCTGATTTCAAATGTGTCAAACAACTGTGAGTTCACCGAAGTCAGCTTTTCTGAATTAATGAGTATATATTACTATTTGGTCACTTACGACGTGAAATCAAAAATTGATTTTAATTGTCTTCTTGTATTTTAATGATGCTTTAAGAGTTGGGATATTTCTACACTGCTTGTTCACTACTGGCTTTGGACTATTCAGTCACACCCCAGAACATTAGCCCCGTAGCAATGGACATGAATGTCGTAAATAAATAGAAATGGTCATTTAAATATTTGGAGGTGCGTCTCAGGACGAGTTGATGGTCTGTGGGACAAAGAATAGAAATCAGATCAGATTCCGCTGCACTTGGGATGACTTGATTGTTTTCATTGGCAAGGTCGCAGCGCTCCGTATAGCTAATCTCGTCTCTACTTTTCTGTATCTGTGTAGTCGGTAGGCGAAAAAACCCAAGCTGAAATCTACGCAACATCATGCCGAGCACGTCTCACAAGAACCTTTTCTCTGATTAGGCCAAAAAACTAAATGATATTGACAGGACACTCAGAAATACAAACAAGAGCGCTGGACAATCCACAAAGGAATTAATTATGGTAAACGCCAAGTGGAAAAATTACAATTATTGGCTTCAAGACCTAATGTGCTTTTTACACGACTATTAATTTCCCTAATGAATAAGCTATTTCCACATTTTAATTCTTGTAACCCTTTTTTCAGTCTCCATCCCACAAAAAAGATGCTGGAACAATTGGAGAACTGATTCAACAGAGCGATTAGTGAATATTAACAAAGAAATTATAAATAAAAAATGATCGATTGTTCTCACTCGTCCGCTCTTGTACAAATAATCGAATGGGATTGTGTGTGTGTGGATCCCTTCAGTGGCTCACCTTGAATAATTAATAATCTTGGAAGAGACTCAGAGATGCGGGGGGAGGGAGGAGATGCAGAGACTCCATGCCAATCGCATATCCCAATCTCACTGGGTGAAGAATCCTAGAAAAAAACCAAGAAATTGAAAAAGAATTCAGGAAGTGTTCTAGTTTTATTTAAGTCATCGTTCATCCATAAAAATATTAAATAATAATAGACTCCCAAGATTTACGTTGGCCATCCCATATAAATAGGAAACTTGTACCCCGAGCCTCATTACTGCACAACCACTGATTCCTCACTCATTCACGTCTACTAATTCTCCACAAACAAATCCCAATCATGTCTAAGGCACTCCTCATTGTCTTGGTAAGCTGTTAGATAAACACATTTTTAATTCATGTCTTTGCATTGGAATTATTCCATTCATTTGTTGTCACACAGGTTTTGGCCGTCGTTGCCACCGTCTGCATTGCCCAAGCACAGTTAGTCATTCATCATCGCTACAAATCAATCTATTTTCATTCCCTTACAAAATCTTCTTCAATTTTCAATTGTATTTTTTGTCATTTCTCCAGATACCCAGCCGGAGTTCATCCTTCAACTTGCCCCAACTACCCATTCTGTAACACTGCCGGACTTGGAGCTCCAGCCGGATACAGATTTGACAACATCAAC
>WJFB01001250.1:0-34881 GCA_009870185.1 Pygmarrhopalites habei
ATTTTCGAAATTTTATTGCGGGGGAGTGGGTTGATAAAATTAACTACTTTTGTTTCCTAAAAATAGCTAAAGTGCTCTAGTTTTATGAAAAAAATATGCCAATTGCTGAAAGCAAAATTTTTCGGTATCCTAGTATCGTGCTCAGAAAAAGACCGTCTCGAGCATTATTTTTAGCAGCTTGTTATCACACACTCAACTCAACACAGCAGAAGAGAGGATGGCCCATTAGAAGAAGAGGACAATCTTGGCTGACGATGGTCTAGTTCTAACCATGCCACTGATTACCCAAAATAATAATTAGGTATTGTTGGATTCTGCCTAATAGAAACAAAAGTGTGTAGACCCAATTCAAATGGGAAGTGGGGAGGGGGGAAGGGGGCAGGCGAAGACAAATCAACTGCCACAAATAATAAATTACTGTGCACGAAACGAAGACAGAGAATCAACAAGGTTCGGGGACGGGCAAAAGCACTGAGCAAAAACAAGGGAGAAGAGTAGAGCAAACTTTGAATGCCAACTCCACAGAGTTGTGTGTTAAAAACCTGACTGACGGCTGACGATGTAACATCCTCGTCCCAGTCCTCCTCCTCCTCCTCCTCCTCTCCTTGTCATCGTCAATGCTCATTCACTCTGAATGTACACATCTATCGATAAAATAAAACCTTTTCGCTGATATAATGCTCCGTCCCGCACAAACACAAAACACATCAAGGCATCAAAGCATATCTGTCTCTCTTCATTTCCCTATAATAATATTATGTATCATATTTATCATGATATTGTACATTAGAGTATTATTATTATTCTACATCCTCTCTTCTTGTTCGAAATCTACTCCCCTTCTCCTCCCTCGCCGTTCGTTCGTTCGTCTCATCCACACAAACAAACTCAAACTGTGTGTGTGTGTGTGCAAAGTCAATAGGCTAAACACTAAACTCAACTAAAAAAGACACTCTGACTATCTCCTCCATGTGTGCAGTGTTATTATTATGTTCCAATATTGGCATGACGGATATATCAATACGAAACTCTCTCTCTCTTATTCCTATGTAACGCATTCTGGATTTATCAATATCTGTGTACATGTCGACTCGGAGGAAAGACAGCTTGTTTGAACAGTATTTAGACGGAACCATCGCCATCATTAGAAAGAGGATATTTAACCTTTTCCCTACAAATAAATAAAGGTATGAAAAACATTGTGCAAGAGAAGACAGAATCACCTCCTTTTTCTCTCTCTCCTTGTGCGTGTTGTTCACCAACAACAAGGAAGCATGAATACTTTGTGGGGGTTCAAGCTGTGAGTCTCACAATTATTAGTACATTAAATAATTTAATGATCATTCGAAGGAATACAAGGTTATGATGCTCTTTAGCCAAATACAAACACAGTCCTTAGAATAAATACTTTTCTCCTATCGTCCAACCATTCACTGCGATGACACATCCACACACACGTGTGTCCATTCCTTCCTATCATTTTCGAGAAGTAGTCATCCAGTCCCACACACACAAAATCAATTTTTGTTTCTAAATCTTACAGTCCAAGGAATTTAATGTGAGGAAAATTTTCATACTTTCCTTTTTGTTCTCCAATGTTTGTTTTTAATTTTTCCAAGCAGCTATTTCAAGATGACACAAACACACACAAAAGATTGTTCTTGGATTGTCAATTGGAATATTTGTCTACGCACTCATCAACATTTGAGTACAGTCTAAAGGAATGTAGGAATTCTAATGACCGCCCACTCTCTGTTATTTCTATAGACAATTAAACCATTGACAAACTGCATAGGAAAAAACTGAGTTTTGAAACCACATCAATATTAAAACGGACACGAATAAATAAACAAAGGATGTGCCATGAAGAAACCTGAGTTGATTTACTTTGATCCTATAATTTGATACAGAATCCTTGTTACGTCCTATTTTTTCCCCTGTGGTAATGATATATTATGAAAAACAGTATTTATGACAAAGGGAAATGGGAGTCAAATGAAAAAAATAGAATTTATCCAGTTTATCCAGACTACGTGAATTATGGATTGAGTTACACGTTTCTTCACACGAACTGACAACACTGCCCAGTGGATGATTTAGGAGAAAACATTGATAATGCGAATAAAGAAGAGTTAAATACATTTTCCGTGTATAAAGTAGAACGAGGGGGGAGGAAGAACAAGACGAGGAACAAGCACACATTTGATATTACAAGCCATTACTGCTTGTTCAGGCATTACTTTAGTTTGAGAGCTCTCTACTTACCAACAACACGAATATTAATATTAATCATGGTCGTCAGTGACGAGTCGTCACCCATCTATCCATCCATTCCCTATAAAACCCACCAATATGTAATACACACACACAAAATGATGATGACGGTGATGACTCGTTGTTGTCAAGTTATAGCTATAGAATTTATGATGATGAGCCCAAGAACTGGTTAAAATATAAACCTGCCTAAGTTTGTTTATAAGTACCCCTGGAAGTGAGGGGGAGGAAGGGAAGGGAAGGAGGGGTGCCTAATGCCACTGTGTGCAATGCATCGCTTTGCATTTACTACAGTGTGTGTCGTAAATTATTGGAGGAGTAAAAGAGAAGAAGGGAGATATAAACATTTTACATTACATGAAATAAAACGGAGAGAGAGAGAGGAAAAAGTAAATAACCTCCAAGTATGTACGCAGCACACACACACACATCACACGCAGAGAGAGAGGGAGGATATTGTACGTTTACTCATAATATTGATGATGATGGTGTACTGGTGGGCTGTCGTTAGAGTTATCTGTCCTCAACGTCGGAGCAGATTATTTACTCACTATTATCAATGAATGTCAGTCTTAAAAACCTTTATGGGTGCTTTACACTCTTCTTCAAAAATTCCATTCACACACACACACATCCACCCATAAACTTCCTCTCCATCTGTAATCGTACGAACGTGTGTGTGTGCATATCCAAAATAATATTCAAGATTCTCAATGATTCGAAGACAAGAATTTTCCAATTTTGTGTCCCCCCCTCTTCCATCCCATGCACCGTCAACGAAGAAACTCATCATTTTTTAATTCTACATATAACTTTGTCTCCACACACACATCTTGAATGTCCTCAAAAAACTACCTTAATGCACCTCTCTCTCTTTTGTCCCTCATTCACCTTCCACTCACAAACTTTCCTTCTATTAACCCATCCACACAATACATCTCATTTACATTTACAGTGTACCTCAAAAGTGCAGCTTCAATTCGAGTAGCTTCTCCTCGAGATATCATTCACTAAGTCAGGGCAATTAAAAAAATATCTCTTAATCCTTTTAATGACAATCAATTTGTCATGAGAACCTTTTCTCCCTCAAGATCCAAAGTGTTCATCCTTTTTATTATTCCGATGATGAGGACTTTTGTCAAAGGAATAAAACCTTTATTGTTCACAGTTAACCAGTCAAACTAGAATCAACAACTGATTAAAGATGAATGTGTAGAGGGAAAAAAATAGTTGAGGATGAACAAGTCATTCTCTTTGATAATGAATCAAAAAGTGAGAGGAGGGGAAAGACTATGATGACGGCAATGAAAATGACGGCGTTGAATTTTTCTCATGAACTTTTTTTCGGAGGAGAAGAAATGGTCAGTCTATGTAACAGTAACACAGCTTGAGTCAAGATTTTTGACAGAGGAGTCTCGCACGGGAGGAAATGTGGGGAGAAGGAGTCCGGGAAAAAAGTCATTCAAGATGAAGGAAGAGGGATACAATATCTGTATGTCCGTATATGAATCCCTATACTCACAGGAAGAAGACAGAGAGAGAGAGAGAAGGGGGATTGTGTGTATGAATAAAGTCGTTGAATTTTTTTCCCCCGAGCCAAAAAGCCTGCCTCATAAAAGTCATTCAAATTTTCCAAAGTGAAATTCCGCTCGCTGCAGGTAACTCAAGTGATTTGCTATACTTGAGCACGAACTCTCTTTCAAAAAATTATGTTCATATAAATGTTGGGTTCTGTGTAGTTCTCTCCTCCTCTCCTGAGTGTGTCTGTCTGTCTAGCATAACACATGCATATAATGGGCCCCCAGAAAACTTGGGACCAGGAAATACTTGGAAAAATCCCCGACACACACACAGCACGGGATACTACACACATGTACACACACACGCTGGAACTGGATGGAGAGGAGAGGCTGAAGAAATAGAAAATACAATTTTTTCCGCATACTTGGTCCGATTTCCAAGTCTAGAATGCCTTCAAGTGTCTATGTAATCGTAAGGACAGATGTGTGGAATGGAAATAGAGAGGAAATTCTGAATTAATGCGATGTGTGTGTGTGGGTGCGGGGGATGAATAGGGCAAGACGTTATATACATTTTGAGAAGAGGCAACTCATACTATGTACACGATTCTATTACATTATGGATTTGAAATGGGAAATTTTGACGAGTCAAGAAATGAGAGTCACTCCCTCCTCCATCCTGGAAGTCGAGAGAGCGGGATGAATATTACTCCAGTACAAAGTACTGCCTAGTAGCCAGAGGAGCCATAAGCCATCCAGTCGAGGAAGAAAGTTTCAAAAGTTAAGAAACCAAAGTTCTCTCCCCTCCTCTGGCCCGTATTGCGTGTGTGTGTGGAGGCCTGGGATAAGTGGTATGTACAGTATACGGATATGACAGCAGGGGGTCCCCCTTGAACATTTCCACCTTTCATCTTCACTTCATCTCTCTCCTTCTTCCATCTGTCCAAAAGATCTGAATGAAGCATTTTCCCCTCACACACAAAGCACGATCTATCTTGACTTCCCCTCTTCCATTCTATTCAATTAGTATCGTTTCAGTTTGATGATCAACTTGTGAACAAGGATGAAACATCATCATTCCTACTGGTCAAAAAAATGGAGTGCAGGAATTTTTGAGTCAATTTTATATCTGTTGTATTCCTAACCTTTTTACCCGAGTAACGCCGCCAACGAAAGTCCAACTGACTTTTGACTACTCCGGAACGGTCTAATGATCCACACACACAAAGACATTTACTCTGTTGTGAGCTGTACAAACTCCCCAATTAAGTATGATGAAGAGGAGAGTTTGTCCAAGGAATGTGGAATATCTTTCAAGATTTATGATGTGAGAGTTATTTTAATTATGTTCTTATTAACCGGATGATGAGGCTCAGTAATTTTAATGGATAGACATGTAATTCTAATTTGCTTTTGCATTATTTTGTTAGGAATGTGACTCGCTTTTCTCTGACTCCAAAGAAAAAACAAGTCAAGGATGAGTGAGTGACACAAGACTGGACACAGCCAAAGAGTTGAGGAGGTAAGGCAATGACTGGGGATGGTCAAACTTCTTTTGTACTTCATGTGTGTGTCTGTGGAGAGAGAGAGATCATCCTAATAGTAATAAAATAACGAGGCATCATTCATCGATCCGAATCGCTTAGGGCTTTTCCAAGAATCAACTGTCCCAACTTTCTTTTCTATAGAATAAAAGAAGAAAGAGGACAAAATAATTCCTTTGATCCCCAACTTTGTGTCGACCCAAATTCCAGAAACCTCGATCCGTCCACGCTCTTCCACTCCTTCTCTACTTGTCTACATGGTGTGTGTACAGTGTACACCACAACACACACATGTGAAGGGAGAGAGAGACACACACACTGGGGAAAAAGTTTGGTCAACAGACGGAGAGGGCAAATTTCAA
The DNA here is from genome assembly GCA_009870185.1 of Pygmarrhopalites habei. NCBI lineage: Eukaryota > Metazoa > Arthropoda > Collembola > Symphypleona > Arrhopalitidae > Pygmarrhopalites > Pygmarrhopalites habei. The sequence goes on from WJFB01001250.1 coordinate 5,701, forward strand.
ATATGTGTCATCGCTCAGTACAAGTTACCCATCTCATCACACTAACTTACAAGTTCTAAATGACACAAAAACATTGTGGAGCATTCTGCTGGAAAGAGAGAAAAGGTAGGACACGCACACATCCACAATTGTTTCTTCTATCTCTTTGTGAAATAGTTTGAACATTTTTCCCTCCTCTTGAACTCTCCATTACATTGTATATCCCCACGAGTCCTCCTCCTCCTCCCGGGTAGCAGTAGGTGCCTGTGGAGGAGCATCCGTTTTCACTCCAAGCTGAAAACTTTTAATCAAGAAGATCGGGAGAAAGTAGCTCCCCTTTTAAATTCACTGCTTGCACCATGTCGAAATGTTTATAACCCAACCAACTCAAGTCAAGCCAACTTAACTCCCTTTGACTTGTAAAAAGCACTTCCTCCTTACCTTTCACCAGTCAGGACGATATAAAAAAGGGAAAGACAGAAAAAAGAGAGAGATAATCTAAAATTGAACGTTCCTTTCTTTTCACTTGTTCACTTGAGAAACGTAACAGTTTCACACACACACACACAGATATAGTCACCCACACATATGGATTCTTTCTGGGACACACACACTTCTTCACTTAAATTATATCCCACACACCTTATTATTAGAGGACGGGATAAAGACCAGAGAGAGCGAGAGGGTTTCCCTTTCCTTAATGTTTCCTTTGGCGTACAAGATACTCCCAGTCAAAGTGAAAATAAATAAAACTTTTTACTTTCTCTCTCTCTCTCTCACTTTGCTCAGAGTTGGTCGAGTTGTTGAAAATGAGAGAGAGAGAAAAGAGTCGTTAGAAAAACATGGAGAATCGTAAATTAAAGACGCTAGAAGAATTCTATATTCCTCTCCCGCTCTCTCCTCTCCTCATCCAATGAGGGAGCAGAATGTGGGGCTATTACAAAGGACGGTGTGGGAGAGCCACAGCGTCAGAGCTAATGGTTTATAAAGAGTGCATGGGTGTGATTATGTATATGGATCATTTCCATATATTAATCAACACCATTCCTCGCTCCATATTCTGCAATTTTTCCCCCATGGTGATTGGAATAAATGTGGACGTCACCAGCTGAGGCTTCCTAAATGTGTGTACAACGTCAGATGGGCACACAAGAGGGAGAGATTTATAGCCAAACGGAATGTGTCAATAGGGACAAGTGGGGAGACAGGATTCTGACAAAAAAGAAACATGGAGTATAGCTCAGCATAACGGAGTGGAGTGTAGTATAAAAAACTCTTGCTAAATAATAATAGAACAGCAAGAAGGCGAGTTGGGTCGAGGCTCGGATCTGGTGGAGCCTGGATTTTTATGTGGAAAAGCTCACATAAAAGAGAAAATGATTGGAAGGTGGAGCATCGAGAGAAAGCTAAGCGTTCCCCTCTCCCAATATGTTCGGAGAGGCCAGGAATTGGGAGAAATCCTCACAGTCACAGTGCAGAGAAGTGCAGGATGTGTGCTCTACTCCCATCATCAATGATGGAATCAAAAGCAGTAAAAGTGTGTAGTAAGTGCCGCTTTAATCGAATTGCACTAGACTTAAGTGAATTCAGGAAATCTTTTTTTTTTCTCCCAGCTTTTACTCTCCAACACCCACCCACCTCACACACACAATTTTCCCTCCCATCCTAAAAGTCAGGGTGAAAGTGGAAGAGGGGGAGGGGCACTTGCCTCCAAATTATATGATTCTCTAAGTATGAGATGATTTTCCTTGGGTGTCCCTCCCACTCCTTCGTCATCCTAATACTAATATAATAAGTCAGAAAGCCTCTTTCTTTTCGTGTGTGTGTGTGGAGTGTGGATTGGGTAGTGTGAAACTGGGTAGTTCAAACGGAAGGCGCAGAAATAACATGGCAAGTGCACAAACAAACTATCACTCAAATCTAATATCCCTATACTTTTTACACTCTATGTACATATATGGGGGGCGGTTAGTGTAAAGCAAGGAGAAAGGAGGGGAGAACCTGGACGGTGAAAAGAGAGAGTGTGTGTGAGGAAGAGAGACATAAAAGCATTTTACGATAAAAATCATCTCATTTTCTTTCATTTCGTATGCCCCTAGTCTGACTCCTGATGCTCGTAAAATATGTATTCTCTCTTTTGGCACAGAGAGAGTGTGTGTGTGTTGGGAGAGAAGTGTCTGGGAAGGAGGGAACAATTTTTGGGAAGTTGGTACACACACAGACACTCCAGTTTCCCCTGTTTTATCGATACCAGACATAGACAAGACTTACTTTCATCGTCTCTCCCTCTCCTCTGTAATTTTCGTAATTCCATTAAATCCAACTTTCACAACTTACTTTCTCACATTGACTCATTTTCTTCCTCCGTTTTGTGGGAGATTCACAATCGGCATCCACATCCCTCCCAATGAAATGACCACGATTTGCGAGGGTGTGTGCAAAAATGTAATCATTTTAGTGAAAATCATTTCCCGCAAAACACTTCTCGTCGTCTCTATGAACATTTAAGAAAGTTCTTATTGTATTTCTTGGACAGAGACATAATTTTCGAAATTAAAATAAGAATTTAAGAGGATTTTGAGAAACATTTAAAAAACGAATTCTGTTTACCCTGCTTAAAATAGAAGACGGAATGAAGGCAAAAATTAAAAAAGAAAGACGTCTATTTTCTTATGGAACTTTGTGTGCGCACAAGGGAAAGAAGAAGACTTTTTCCTATTCTAGAAAATACATGGAGCGTGTACAGACACACACACAGAGTTATGTATACTCATGAGGAAGCTCATGTAAAAAGAAGAACATTATCCATTCGAGGAGGAGAGAGTGAAGACTCGGAATGACTCCTGCCACTTGAGAAAGAGGAAAATGCCAAAAACAGTTTTCTCTTTCTTTTATTTCAGTCTCCATTCCTCTCTTTTTCACCCTCTCCTCTTTTATAGCAAAGGTTGTCTAGGGGAAAGTGGGTTTATACTGAATAAATTGAAATGTTCTTTTTCCCCTTTAGGTCAGTGGAGGAGGAGGCAGAGGAGTAAATGGTAGTTAAAGACGAGAGAAAACACGTGCCAGCATTCAACCCGCAGTACAGCATGGAGGTAAAATGGCAAAAAAACTAAAGGAGAAACTTGAGGAGCTGTTAGGGAGTAGTGACTTTGACTTCGAGTCGAGAGAGAAAGTGAATTTTAGAATTAGAAGAAACAGCTCCATACACCCACACACACGCTCTCTCTCTGTCCTCTCTCATCACTGTAAAAAGTCATGGCTTTACTTTCTCCCGGAGAAAAACGGACTTGGGCTTTTTTTCGCCCAAATATCTTCTTGATTCCTTGGGATAAATATATCGATTTTCATTTATTCACTCCATCTTCCATCCTCACCTCACACGCTTCCCCTCCCCTCCACTTCAATTTAGCATTCCAAGACCATTAATTTAACCTCCTCCTCTTTTCTCCTCTTCCCACACCCAAAGTGTACGGACAGATCGGTTCTCTTTCCCTACGACACAATTAATACAGTTCCAACGTAAGGTTCCTTCCGCAAGGAAGGATACAAATTTAAGATACGGCCATCCATTGGCATTGAACCGGGCAATAAAATAGCATGAGTCTGAGTTCACATTGCCCAATTACATTGAAACGTTTTTGCAGTTCTCAAGGACAACATCTGAGGAGAAGAAGAGCCCGTCGTAATTTGTCGAAACCTTTTTAAACTGCATTTTGATCATAGACATCCCAGGCTGCAGTTGACACAAGGAGAAAGTAGAGAAAGAGGGGCACAGCGGCACAAACAGCAGCATGCATTTTTGATTCAAATTACTCCGTCTGGTTCTTCAACCAGTCGTAATGGGGAATTTGGTGTGTGTGTTTGATGGTAGGGAGGTAGAATTTTATACAAGTCTTAGTGGCCATTCCGAGGTTGGAGGTTTAAAGTTGGAACAAAAAAAGCAGAGAGAGGGAGAGGGAAAGCAATCCCATTTATTTTCTCTCGACCGCAATCACAGAGACAGCTAGGGCCAATGGAAAAATATAAGAGAGGAGGAGGAGGAGAGAGAAATCTCGTTTCGCAAGAATTGAATAAGAGCAAAGTGATTCTGAGAAAATTAAATGTAAGCAAACACGACGGACACGCGATCACAACCACGACGACGACGACGACGACGACGAGGAGGAGGAGGAGAGACTTGACTAGGGACCCCAGGCCGGATCGTTTTACCTCGTCTCTCTCCCCGCATCTGAGAGTCTTTGGGAAATGTCGAGTGTGGAAGATGCATAAACACACACAAATAGAATGACAAGGACAACAAAGTGTAAAACTAGTTTTCTTGAATTTTAAATAGCCAATAAAAAGAGGTTGCGTCCTCTGCCTCTTCCCCGCTGTTCTTCTTCCTTTATTTCCCCTTCTTTTCTCCTTTGATATAAAATTCTATTAGATGTGTAATCTCTACGAGCAAATATCTGTTTCATAATCTACAACCAACTAATGCCTGGGCGGAGGAGGAGAGACAGAGAAAATGGGGTACAAAACCAAAGGAGGAGAGGACTTACATCACTATATTATTATTACAAGCACCATCTAAATTCTCCCTAGCCCTTCTCTTCTGTGTGTGCCTGTGCTTGCGTGTGTGGGTGGAGAATACACATGTAAAAAAAGAAATTGCTCCACTCGGAAAATGTGTATGTGAAAACTACCATAAATTATTCTTCTTTCTTAACTCTCTTCTCCTTCCTCTCTTCCTCTTGCCTTGCTTTCCCCTCCACTTTCTTTTGTGAAAGAGTTGAAATTTTTTACCCACTCTCCCTTCCCTTCCCTTCTCCTCCCAACTTAAAGTCCCCTGCCTCTCTGGACTCATTAAAATTCTTCATCTGAGAATTGCAAAATTTCCGCCCTTATTTCTCCATCACTCACTTTTCCATCTCTTCTCCCCACTCAACTCTTTCTCCTGCCACATTTGTAATTTAAAATTCTTCTGCTCTCTCCGACTACCCTCCATAATTTTTTTCGTGAAAAAAAGCAAACAAACTATCCCTTCTTATCATATTTTGCGCAATATAAAATTATTGCGCTTCCCCCAGAAAAGAGGATTCAATTTGTGCAAAGCGGAACAAGAGGAAATGGAAAAAAATGTTGAAATTTTCATACATTCATTTAAATATGTTGAATCACATTATCATCCGCCACAAAAGAGAGTGATAATAATGTCATGTGACAAAATGGGTTATGAGCATTATGAAAAGATTTCATTAACGCACCAAATTTTTTCAGGGTGGAAGAGGAGGAGAAGGGTCGAGGGTGTACAATAGAAGACAATCAAAAAATGTAAGAAGAGGAGGGGAAAAAAGTATGTTAAAAAGTATTATAGGGGAGGGGGGTAGAGTGAATGGAGGAAGCAGATGACATATTCGAATTCCTGACAATGATAAAATATTCTATAATAAATGCCATGGAGAAAGGAAGGCCTACATTAAAAGAATAAATCACAACAGCCGCCGGGAACAATACAATGAACTAGACTCTCTCCTTTGGCGTTCCAATGCTAAAGTACCCCCTCTTCTCTCCTCATACACAGACTACACAGATATCTGTAGTCTATGCGTGGCTACGTGGACATGGAAACCTGTCCAATATAGCAAACTGTCATAAATCTTTTGAGGAAAACTTTGAAGAGGAATTTCTCTGGATAGGCCAAAAGAGTGCAAACCCACACACACACATGTACAGTCAAAGTATGAAATGATTGCTAAAAGTTAAACCTTCTCTTCCTTCTTCGGCTGAGAAGGGAAAGGAGAAGTGAAAAGGAAGGCCGAGATGACGACGACGACGACGAGTCTGAGGGAGGATGACGAAAAATGATTTACAATAATGGTCCTAAGCCTTTATACTAATCGGCCATAAGTCTTGAAATTACTTGTACTATTCCTTTTCAAAAGTCTCTCTCTGTGTGCCCTTCAAAAAATTTATTTAATCCTTCACAATGTAAAGTGCACAGTTCTGGGTAGTCAAAACCCGAGCGGCTTCTTTTTTCTTCTCTGTCCCTCACTCACCGCAATATTGAAATAAAGAAGGACAGTTGTTGTGCACATGGAGAGGTGAGGTAGGTGTATAATAAGGTGAAAGCTTTCTCCACCACAAATTAAATAGAGGATGAAGTGGAGAGATAATTATGACTGGAAGAGAACTCTCTCCTGCTTGTGGAGCAATATGGCTCCATTCCTATTTAATAAAGCACGTCTCTTGACACACACACACACGCCAGTTGTGTGTGTGTGGTCGTACATACGGATGTATATCATAAAGATAATTTATGAGAGTCGCTTCCATTTGCAAATTTCACTCTGCCCGAATAATTTTTCTTCTACTTGTTCCCCTCCCTGCCCTGGTATGATGATACATGGATGGTTGTAAAAAGTGAGTGTGTGTAGAGACACGTAATGGAGAACCACAAATAGAATTGTCATGAGCATTTAATTAGAAAGTTTGTTCAAATTACCTTTTCTGTCCACACTGGGCGGGTTTCTGTGGGCTGCTCCTCACTGACTGAGAAGATCCCGGGGACGGGAGTTGGGTGCATTGGGGTGCATTTAAAGAATAATATGAGTTCTCGCTCCAAAAAAGTTTCTCCTCAAAGCTGTCAAGAATCTCCAGAATTTACGTTCATTCAAGTCGAGTTCCCAACACACAAATAAAAGAAGAAGAGGACAGAGGCACAAACGCAGCCGCTTCTCCTGGAGATCCAGACAGAGACAAGAGTTCAACAGTTTCCCGTCCTCTTTGCTAGGTAACCTGCAACATGATAAACATAAAGATTAAACTTGGACTAACTTTCTCCCACGCATTTATTCCTTCCCTCCCCACTTTCACCAATTCCTTCTCAACTCAATCCGCTTTCTCTTTTTTGTAATAAAGAATAAAATATTTTTTTTCTCATTCTTTTTGGGGAATTTTAATTGCTAGAATTTAATCCTTGAGATGCTTACAATTTCATGTAGTTTGTCAAATATTTTTGTGAAATATTTATTGTATAATTTTTGGAAAAGGAAATTCAGGATGAAGAGTACAATGACAAAGGATGATATATATTTGTACAAGATTAAATTGGACTGTTTCTTAATCCACCAGAGAATTTTTCTTGGCAAGAGAAATTTCTGTGTATTGTACTTTTAATGCACTCTCCCATCTGACAAAGAGGATGGTTAAAAAATGGATGGATGTTTTAGGGGGGGTCTAAAAAATGGACGCGGTTATGATGTCAATGAGCCGTTCTTTTTTTCCTTTTGTGTTGTCCACAAAATATGTAAGGAGATCTGTGTGTGTGTGTGTGATATTTCAAGTGGTCAGTAAATTGTCTCCGGCAGAGACTAGTCTGCTGGACGGAGAGCAAGGGACGATGGCGGGGAGTGTGCGTTTCCCTCTCTCTCCTTCTCCAGGCCATTCCCCACTAACATTTATTAAGTAAAGGAGATTCTCGTAACGACAGACAAGGCGATCATTACCCAGTGCATATAATGGAGAAACTGCGGCAGACAGCCAGCGAGGAAAAGCGAAGGAGAGGGAGGCAGAGGAATAGGACAGAGCTATGGAGGCTTATTCCACTGCAATGAGCACATCTCTGGCCCAATTACCATCTCCAGCCTAGCTTCTAAGTGCTTAGTAAACTATTATGGGCGTTCCATTTCGTCTTCCAAATGGATCCTCTCTCCTCCTTGTAGTATGAACGCACAGTGTGTGTATACAGTATAAATATATGTGTAATGGACTTCATTGTACCTTACCAGTCCTTTCTCTCTCTATAGCTTCTTCAGCTGTATGTGATGCAAACCATAGGCAAACCACATCTTCCCCATCGCATCATTTTAATTCGGCCTCTGAAGAAGAGAGCATCTCAGAGAGAGAGAGAGTGAGAGGGGGGCACGAAAAAAGTTATTGAGGCCTAGCATTGTAAATGACAGAGAGGTAATAGATAATAGGACGTTCGAAGGGAGAGGATGTTGTAGCGGAGAAGTACAAGTTATAAATTTTCATAATGGGAGAGCTCAAAGCTCAAGGAGGAGAGTGAAGGATGGATTTCATTCAGCCCTTTATTATCTAGTCATTTTTCAAGGGGGTGGGACAGTCAGTCTACCCACAAAAAAGTTCTGCATGTGTGTACAGAAAGAGAGAGGAGCCGGGCCATCATGTCATGATATTATTCCATTCTGTGTGACGATTCCTCCCTTTACATTACACTATCCAGCGTCAATGGCTTTGTGCTAGTCAAATTTTTCAAAATCCCAAATTCATTATTCACACAGTGGAGAAAAGTGTGTGTGTGCGTGTGTGTGTTTGTGGAAGGAGGAATTTGAAGAGATGTGAATGGCTTGGGATGACATGGGTTGGCAGAGACGGAAGAGAGAATAGGAAAATGGCATTCATAGCACATTTAACCCATAATAATATAGGATAATAGCTATGAGAAGGTTGATAAAAATTCAATTTTTCTTGTCAGATATTTTTCAAGAAAAAATTGTTCTATTCTGTCCCTGTCCCTCTCCTTTCTCTCTTTCTTCTGTCAACCATGAAGTGGAGTAATCATGATGAGATTAATTCAATTTTAAGGTGAACGTTCATCCTCTTGACTGGGAAATCCGTGGAGAAAAAATTTTGGGAAAGAAATAGAGGACGGGGGAGAGGAAAAAAAATATTAATAATTTTATGAAATTGTTCTTTCAATTCAATAAACTCGGAGCCACACACATTTGTGTGTACAAGGGCTTTTCATTTTGATGATGGATAATACAATGGAAAGCTATAGAGACTGACAGAGCATAAAAGGCTGCCTGCAGAGAGATGAGGAGAAGGCGGGTGTGTGTGTCTGTGTGGAGAAAGCAGGGACGATTTAATGAGAAAATTTTCCCTGATGCCCCATTAAAGTACACACACACTCACTCACAAAGGCCACCACACACGCACACACACACACACACAAGAAGACGAGGAGATGAGAGGAAAGTGAGCCATGAAAACTTTCCCCTATAGATCTGAAGGAGAAGTGAGAGTGGGTGACTCAACTCGCATATATTTGCTCTTTTAAACTGATTGCATTAAGTGAGTTTCCTGCGTGTGTAGTTTGCATATACATTACATGTTCCCTGGCTGAGTGTGTGTCGGTTATGCAGGAGGAGGAGAGAATACACACTGGAGGAAGGGAGGGAACGCCAAATAAAGTAAACCATCCAACCAATGATTTACTTGCCAAGTCTCTCTTGCATATCATCTTATTAGCAGCGTCGACTACACCATTATTATGTCCCATTTCTTCTTCATTAGGTCATCGTGCCAAAAATTTATAATCCCCTCCTCCCTCCTCCTCCCTTTCCCTTTACATGACAAATGACTTATTCCCTATCTAAAACTTGATTCCATCTCTCCCAAAACTTTACTCTCGGATAATTACCCGACCCTCCCCATCCCTCTATCCAAAAATGATCCATATTCTGGGCGGACCCCGGTTATTGAGAGAGAATTTTGAGATTTGCAATATATTGAGAAATGTCTTTTGCACCCAATCTCATCATCCCATTTAATAATACAGGATGAGATTCTAGGGATGGAAATCCAGTACAGGCTAATAGGCAGAGGGGAATTGAAAGGAGAAAAGACGGAGAATGCCAAATGTTACCATTCCCTATCAGAATTGGGATATTGAACAAATTCAATTATTTCTCAGGATACTTCCTTCAATAAATTCCCACGTTGAAACAGAACAGGCACACCCACACCCACACTCATTCTCTATTGTACATGATAGCCTTCCAAATTAAATTAATCCAAGATAATTCTCAAAATCATTCTCAAACTCAATTACAAGTCCAATTCAGAGAATTTAAGAAATTCACTCACAAATCTTTGGAGAATTGTCCTCCTTCCAAACCCAACCACGGAGTAAACTATTTATCGTTTAGATTTCATAATATTTTCTTTTCCCCTTCTCCTCCCGTTTAAATTACAAAATATTTTTTTTGTTACATTTCAAAAATGTAGAAATAAATCTTTGAGGGTTGTGGAAACAGAGATAAAGAAATGGCAGTGGAAGTCACGGGGGCCATTACGAAAAAAAACCCAGACATACACGCTCACAAAAAATTCTGATATAATTCTTTTTCACAAAGTCATCCCAACCAATGAAAAGATAAAGTATTTGAGAGTCTGGAATTGAGAGCAGGACCACCAGTCTCATCGCATTCCCACTCCACGTCCCGCCATAAATTTGTGTGGTAAAAAAGTGGAGGAGAAAAGGGAAAAAAACTTCTGATGCACACGAATGTACGAATGCTTCTTTTGTATATATATAAGCAAGTCGTGTGTCCTCCCGAGTTTGCTTTCACAAAAATCTCTGTTTTCCATGTGAGAAGAGCCATTTTAACTCGGGAAAAAACAGAGGAAAAAATCCGACATGATATCTCCCTGTGTGTGTATGGAGAGAGAGTACATAAATGGTCATAAATTTCAGTCACTCCACAATGAAATTCAATGAAACAGGAAGTCGACATCTCGTCAGTCTTCCATCACGCTGACAAAAACGAGTCCTTCCCTCCTCCCAGGCCATTCGACAAAATAAACAAAAGGAGTAGAGAACTTCCCAAAACTCTTAAGCAGATGTTATCACATATTTTCTTAAATGTAGCATATTATTTCCCCCGCCGAATGAACCCTGTGAATGGCACTAACTGGCAAAACATTTTGGAAAGAGTGCAGAAAAAGTGTCTCTTCCCTTGTCCATGTTTCCAGTTAAAAAGCTCTCTTCCCCTAATAGTCACAATCGTCTGACATAAAATAAATTTTTAGTGGCTGAAAGCTTTATTCTTATCACACTCGACTGTTTGTCAGTTTGTGTGTGTGTGTGGAGAAAAGTTCTCTCTATTTCTCTCTCTATCGTGTTTATCCATTCCTTGCGTGTCCCCAAAATAAAGATGCATTTAATGTAAATCAATGCGTCGTCCACCAATTTCGTGTGTGTAGTATTGGCACAACTAAAAGTTTTACTAGCGTGCAAACAATAATAGTTTGGGAAATTTGTGTATTTTTGTGTGGAAGAGAGGGAAAATTATTTGGATGCTTTGAACTGTGGGCAGGGGAATAATGGAAATGAGGAAGAAAAAGTTTAAAAAATGTTAAAATATTTTTGACAAAATAAACATGTCAGGAGAAGGTAAACGGGAGAAAATACACAGTTCTGAATGGAGGGAAAGGAGAAAAAAAGAGTTGAGAAATTGAAAGACAGATTTAGGACGTTTAAAGTGTATGAAAGGAAGAGTTGAGAGGAGTCGAGTTGTCAACTGTCAGAGTGTAAAAAGGGTCGTAAATAGCTGGCAACTCAGACGGAGCTGATGAATGGGCACGGAATGTCAATGAATTTTTCATGGGGTTAACAAGTTTCAAACTTCTTTCTTCCTATAATCCTCGTATCAGAATTCTCTTTTCCCTACCACACTAACCAACCAACACACTTAATGCCACACACCAAAATGTGGGCTAAGACTTACTCCCTGTCCTTCCTAACCATTCAAATTATCAAAAGTTGATTCATATTTTTTTGCAATTCTATTTCAAATTTTGATTCTCATCCTCCCCTCGCAATTTGATATTGTGTAAAAAAAAGTACTGGGAAATTCCAGACTCAAATTCCAGACCCACTCCAAGTGAGTGGAGTGGGAGTATAATAATGGGAAATGGAGAGAGAATGTCCTTGGAACATGGAGACAGTTCCGCCAAAAGTCCTCGTTCAATTGACAGAAGAGGGGGAGGACTGGAATTTTTATATCAGCCCGCGACAGCATCCCAGATTCACATTCCTGGAGAGAGTGTCTGGAGAAGAGGGAGAAGAAACGGATATCTCCATCCAGCATCAAACTCTTCTTTGCAACTTTTCTCCCTCCCTTTTTACATAATTTACATGCTGCACCGTGTCGAATGTCTCTCCCTTGTATTTCACAGAACCACTCAAAGTCAACTGCAGAGGAAATTTTAACAAGAGAACTATTCTCCGAATTCTGTCAATACGTTCCCACTATATTGTTCCCTCCTCCTCCTCCACAGTCAATCAATCTCTCTACATTCCTCTCCTGATTGTACCACACACACACACACACACACACACACACATTTTATTCGCAAATTTCCTTGAAGAAAGTGCCGCACAACGAATGAGGGGCTGTGGCATGTCGGGATGTGCGACTAGTCCTTCTGCCCATTTTGTGGTGTTGACAAGGGATTGAGTGAGCCAAAGAACTCCACTGCTGTGATGTGTGTGTGCACACCACACACACATGGGGCATTTATCATAAGCGAGAAAAATTTAATATTCATGGAAACAGACTCCCCCACATGAAACTTGAATGATAATGTGGCATGCAGAGGGAATGGCTGGAGAAAATAAATAAGATCAATAAACATGCCAGGCTACATAATACACACACAGTCAAATACATACAGAGAGAGAATAATTTCTTTTGGTACATTTGGATGCAAAAAATAAAAATAAATAGACAGAATTTGCAATGAGAGAATGAAGAGATGACAGAATTTCCTCCCCCTCCCCCTCACCATGTAATATACGGAAGGGACGTGAGGGTGGAATATAATAGGAGGATGTACAGTCGATTTATTTATGTGCAGTCCCTGTGTCTACAAATGGGCCTTTCTTCCTTACACAAATGGAAGATGTGGATAAGAAACCAATGTGTGTGGAGCTGTAGCTTTTTCCTATCAGAAAAAAAGGTTAGAAGGAAGCGAAACTTTTTCTCTGGGACTCTCTCTCGTGCCATGACCCTCTGCATGCAGATGAAGAGTGCGTTAAAAACGGTACAAGAGACTGGGAGGAGAGGGGAGGAGGGATAAAAGTAGGGAGGGAGATGGGAGGTTGTTTCGTCTTGAAACATTTTCTTTATATTTTGTAGTTTGTAGGATCTGTGAGAGATGAGAAAAGGGTGAGTGGAAACTGTGAAACCAGCATGGTTGCTTTCATTTGATGCATATCAAGTGAGTTTCTTCTCCCCTCTTCCCTCTCTCTCTCTGTATGACTGTATTACACGTCCCTGGATGTGTGTCTGTCTGTGTAGCGGCTTGCATAGCTGCTACACAGGGACAGAACTACAGAAGAAGCTATTCCATTTTCTTTTTCTGAAGAAAAAAGAAAGACTCGGGTATAACTGTGAGTCTTATTTATTATCATTTGGACAATATACACAGTGCGGGGCGAGAGTCGTCCACACGCACCACACACACAAATACACACGAACTCCTGAAAACCCTCAATTCACTCCTCTCTCTCTGTTTCGGTGTGTAGTAGGAGAGTACACAACCTCAAGTTGACTTTGAGACAAGCCAGGAGAGGGAGAATGGAAAACGAACGACTGATTCTCCTCGAAATTAATCAAACTGACACCAAGACTACACTATCAAATATATAAAGTGGCAACTGGCAACTGTTTACCCTCCCCTCTTCTCTCTACCTTGTTACCAAAATAGGCAAAGTGTCAAGTGGGGGGTTTGTATTATTTCTACAACACTTTTATTTTCTTCTGCCCCCTCCACTTCTCTTCCCAACCACGTCCAATGCATTAAACCAATATCAGATTCTTCATCCTATTATCTCACGTGGAATCTTCTCTTTCTGCCCCCAGGCCAACTGTCCAGAGTCATCAAAAATGATCAAAAAAATTCTAATGGGGATTAGTCAATATTTTGTACCTCTCTCAAAAAATGACATGATAATTTTTAAAGCTACAAGGATACACCTCCTAATTTTATATTTATTTTCTCCAACTTTCTCAAAAATCGTTTCTTAATTAAATAATGAACCGACATGTGTACAACGCAGTACAATCTCCCTTCTTCTGTTGTCCTCACCCATCCACCGTGTGTGAATGCAGGGGTTGTTCAATGAATAAGTGAATAGGATGACGATTATGTAATGAGAATGACGGCAGTTCAAACCCCCTTTAACTCTGGATAGAGAAGGGAGGGAGAATGGGGGAGTGAAGGGCCCATTAAGGAACAGGATAAACTTGAGAAGAAAAAAGAAATTCAACCACGTTTCTTCCTCTCCCTGAGATCTCTCTCCAGCATCTGCACTCTGGTTGTTGTTGTTGTTGTGGATTCAAGGTGTAGGAGCTAAATGTGCGTAACCTCATGTACAAAGTTAAATAAAACATGAACATTTTCTGGGATCATGTCCATGACCATGTGTGTGTGTGTGTAGGGGATGGTGAAAAAAGCCGCTGTTTGTCTGCCTGTGCCTGCCCTTCCCATTACGGCATTTTGTAGTGTGTGTGCTACTGATGGCAGCTCCCAGTGTTTCTTCTCCCTGTCTTCCTTGTCCATGTTTTCGTGAGTCTTACAACATTTTTTATGTTTGAAAAATGGTGGAGGCCCACAACTACAGACGAGATGAATTACAATATTCATGACACACACACACGTTGCTCTTCACTCCAGACTGCGTCTCTAATATATTGTATTCATAAAACAGAGTTGAAGGCAAGGCAAGGATTGTTCAGTTCCCTTGCTCCTCCTTCTGTACAATGTAAATTAATTATGAGAGTCACATGTCCGGATTTCGGATACCCGATTATGTGGAGGTCGTGGAAGTCCAGTAGATACTGTATTTTTGGGTGTAGTGGATTTCCACATTCCTTCCTCTTCCAGATGAAAGCGAAGAAGAAAGAGAATTGTAAAAATTGAGGTCGCGCTTTTCTACCTTCTTTTTTCCCTCCTCTCAACAGTACATGTTATATTTCTCTTGAATGTTAAACATTCTCGAAATTTACAACTCACGGATCATTTGCTCCGACTTTTATGGTAATGTTCCTAATGATCTCTTGAATGAAATGGGGATGACTGCGTGTCCTCTCCCTCCCCACCAAAAAGAGAGTATGAAAAAGTTACTTTTGTCGTTTAGACCGAGAGAATGAACTCCCTCTTTTTAAATGTATTAAGCTACCAACTGTACGTATACGAATTTAACAAAAAAGCCAGGTTCGTATAAAAGGGAGAGAGTCATAATTCAAATGATGCATAAAAGGAAAAAGGGAAAGTACGGAGGCGATTGCATAATAAATAGTCAGATGTTTGGAGCAGAGGAACAGAATTTTACGAGGGACTGGAGTACTTGGCTGAGGACAATCGAAGCACTCAAAATGAAGGGAGGGTTTCGAGGACTCCTAATCAAATCACAATATGACTAATATAATGACACCTTCATTGTTGGGCTGAGTGGAATTATATTATTAAGGGTCAGACACTTTTGTGGAGGGTGAGTGTGTGTGTGTGTCCTGGGATCCCTGCCGCATGACGCAATGACCGTTAAATGGATCCTCCATTCACCAATTGATTGTCATCAAATTCGTCATCTTGTGGGCCATTTCGAGGTCTGGAATTGAAAACCCTGCAAAATTTACAGGACACTCCAAACACTTCTATTCTAAATCTCGTTTGGAGAAATTTTGAAATATTTACGCCTCGAGGAGTCCAGCCGCCCTTCTTGTGTGTGTGTGTGTGCGTAAAAATGAGGGTAGAAATGTCACTGGAAAAATCCAATCAAGAGGAAGGAGGACAGACTTGGAATTGAAGAGCATAATAAGAGGAGAGTTTGTTGAATTGGAGGGGCATAATCATTGTATGAATTTATTATGGGCTGCAGTCTGTCCGTACATTTAAACCACATCTTATCATGTCCACAGGTCCATTCAGCCTTCCAGGCAAGCCCAGTTCCACTCTCATTATTCTTTATTATCACATCTTTGTCTGACTCTGGCCTACAAATTCAACTCCCAAGTGTCTACTCTCTCCCTCCACCTCTTAGACTCGAATTGGATCTCCTTCATGTTCTTCCCCTCATCCTCTCCCTCCACCAAGTCTCCTCTCTGTACTCCTCCGTGGTTGTTGGAGTAAATGTGCGGCATTTATTCATACGTAATGTCCTCTAACATTTAATCTGGACCCTGTATACTTACATACGAAACACAGGCAACACAAAATTCATGTATGCCCCACACACACATCCAGGAAACATGAGCTTACATAAGAGATTCGAACAGGATACACAATACAATAGACAGGAGGCTGGAAATCAATTTGTGAGAATCTCTCTCTCCCTCCCTCCACGGAACTTCCCATGGCAAGAGCCGGGGTCTGGCTACACACACACACACACACACACACACACACATCCGTACACGTGATTGTGTATGGATGGGAGCAGGGGCAATACCGCCGCAGTCAGATGGTTACTTGTGTATGCAAAAGACAGAGATTTATGGGAGAGACTCGTTAGGGAACACCCCATCGTCGGAAGGCTAATGTTTTCACACATTCGAAAAACCACACATGTACTACACACACACAAAGCTCCCAAGTGCCCCAACACATACACACAACTCTGATGGGCCATGTTCAAATGTGTAGGACCGTGATTCAGAGGGAGAGTTTGTAAAAAATACGCATACCCATTACTCAGCCACACACACTCATACGATACGATGCAGTTAACAATGTTTGGAAAAAATGAGGAAATATTAGTTACACTGTGAACTGCCTATTGTTAACTTCAGAGCAACATGTACGGCGGAGTCAATTTGGAATTTATATGGTGAGTGTAACGTGGACTGGTAAAAACCATGGGATGCTCTTACACTGTGTGCGTGTGTGGAGGATAAAGCTGGATGGGTTTGTTGGAAAAGTCGGGAGTGTTAAGCAAGCTCACTTGGGACCATTAGAGGTGTGAGAGGAGAGAGGCGATTCGTTTCGCTCTGGCTTGTGAGTGTGTAGACCCTCAGAGTTTTCGGGAGAGAAGTGACGGAGAGAAGTGGTGAAGAGAGAGAGAGAGTTTCAAATACACACCCAAACTGTGTCTAACATGAGAAGGGACAGAGTGTTTGTGTGTGTGTGGGACAGATACACACGAAGAGTCAAGAAGGTTTGCTTTGTCAAGCAGGGGGAAAAGGGCTTGAAAAACAATTGGCTCGTGCCCCCCTTTAAACACCCATAACTTTTGAGGAGAGGAGGAAGAAGAGGAGGATTTTCCAAAAGAGTGCAGCAATGGACTCTTCTCACTGACGGAATGACGACTCCAAGTCTACAGAGGAATCGAGTGTACAGAGGACGACTCTTTTGCGACGTCAAGCCCGATTTTCAGCTTCACTTCCAAATTGGCAGCAAGTCAAGTCAAGTGAATTTTGAATCAAAATAATGTCTCGAGAATACAAAGTGAGGGAGGCAGCTTTTTCCAGGAAAAGCAGAGATGAGTGGAAATCCTTCCGGAAATTTTCAACGAACATGTTGAGAATATTCCACTGGAAATGGACGGCACAAAAAATCACAGAAGGGAGGAGGGGAACTTTGATTCCCTTTCATATCCTCACAATTTCAATCCAAAGCCAAACAACATAATACAGAATACTGGATTTTAAATATATGGATAAAAAAACATACACAAAAGTTGAACTGTACATAGCGTACTGTATGGAGACAACTGACAAGGAACAGATCAGAGTGGAAACGACAAAAAGACAAAGGGCAAATTTTGCTCATGATTTTTTTCTAAGCAAAAAAATCTTTTTTTTTGATTTGTGTCAACTGTCCTACATACAAAATGCGCATCTCCATCCAGAAAATTGCCTTTATACTACACACGAGCAGAGCTTTATATAGGATACACAAAGTTATTTACTGCAAAATGTAATAGCTATACTTTGCTCATGTTTCCTTAAAAAATGACTGTGTACGAAAGACATAACTGTGCCGTACTCTCCCTGAGGGCTACAAACAAAAAGAAAAACTCAATTACATGAAAATGTTTTAATTTGCAATTTATTCTTCCCTGTCAAAACAGAAGGTACACGCACACGCACACAATGACTCTACGATGTTTACTCTAAAATCATCATCATCATTATATTGTGTACGTGGTCCCCCTCCAGATATTTTTGTCTCTGACTCCATCCCCCCTTCCCTTCCTCCCTCCTACACTTAAGAAATTGGGTATGCAGGTAAGCACGACTTTCAATTCCGAAGGAAAATAAGGAGTTGTCCAATCATAAAAATTGTATCAGAAAAAAACTGCAAAGACTTTTTTTCTCTAAGACACAATTTCATCCTCCACCTCAGCTAGAGACTCAGTCTTGTAGCTTTGGGCTAGAAATTAATTTCATAATAATTTGAAACCCCGTTTTCTCCTCCGTTCTTCATTCTATATTTAAACAATTCCAAACATCCCAACCATATTCTTTCTCAGTCCAATGTAAATTCAAATTGAGAAGGAATTGAAGTCACAATAAAACTCTATCGCAAGACGTTGATCCACTATTTTATTTTTTTTAAAAAAAATATTCGCGAATTTTCGCCAAATATTTTTTTCTCCGAAACAAATCAAGAATGGTAAAAAAAGTACTCGGCAGTGTTTTTTCTCCTCTGATTTTCTACTGATATGACCTGTCAATTTTTTCTTCTCTCTCTTGGAAAAATTTGTATTTGTCAAGTCCCTATGGTGCAGGATTTGTATGGAGAGTTGGGCTATGATGAGGATGGAGTCGTGCCAAGTGGACGAACAATGGAGTCAATGAAGTTGTTCCAATTTATTCTTTTGCTTAAATAACTGTCTTGTAATTTATGACCTTCCACTTCCCTATAAAATAAAAGCAATATAAAAAAAGAGAAAGGAGGAAAGAGTGCTCGAGAGCTGGTCGCAATTTGCAAAAATTGCAAGGGTAGGTTGACAGTAGAGAGAAGAATGGCGGGAAGGATGCAGGGGCGTTTGGGTAAATCGTTTATAGAATACCCATGATGAAGAGGGAAAGCCCACGTATAAGGTACATCATATCAACACACGCTTAGCATTTCCCATGCAAGGCATCACCTTTCTTGGCCATGCATCTTTCTCCGTGTGTGTAACAAAATGCTGATAAAGTCCATGAATAAATGTAAAAGATGGAGAGTCGCGAGTTGTCTTCCCTCGCGTCTTCGCATGTGTGTATAAACGGGAAAAGTTCAGCAAGCCGCTCTACTCTAGGTAAAGACAGTCTCTCTCCAGAGATATAGGAGAAGAGGGGATAGCTATTGCATAATAAAAATGAGTAGGTCGGATACATAAAATTTTGCAAATAAACCTCAAGAAGTTCCTTCTCCCCTTAACTTACTTATTATCCTCAATAAGCAGGGAAAGAGAGAGGAAGAAAAGAAGGGGGACTCTTCTTTCCCGATTCCACATTCCATCTTCACTCTCCCTTCAATTTCCCTGATAACCTTTTCCTGTGCGAAAGAAAGAAAATGTAATCTTTTTTCTTTCTCCCCTCTTCTATCCAAATGCCCCCTCCTCTCTTTCTCCTGATATACTGAAGAAAGAGAGTATAGGTGTATCCATCCTTGCCATATTTATTCCCCGGAATATATAAGTCCAATCTCCAACCTACACAATATATCCTCCTATGATATTGTATAGTTCCACTAGAGAGAAGAGTAGGAGGGAAAGGGGAAAGCTCATGTGCAATCAGGGTAAAAGAAATGAAAGTTGTAAACGAAAAGCCAAGCCTTTCTCCACTTTCTCCCTCTCCCCATTCTCTCTCCAGTGTGAGAAGAAGGATCCATCCTTGGCCATAAAGTAAAGTGTGGTAAGTAGATGCTGTTTGGAAAATGAACACTCCCTCCTTTTCTCACCCACCCACCCAAAAAAAGAGAAAGGAAGAAGGCCTTCATATGAAAGTTCCTATATGAATACACTCACACACGCACACATCCTCTCCTCATTCTCCCAGCATTTATTCGTTTCTTTTCTCCAACACATTTATTTTTGACTGGAGAGGAGGAGGCTACATACATTTTACATTTTGCATAAGTTTCGTAAAGGTTCAAAGGGAAGATTTTGTAAGAATTATGGACTGGAATACTGATCGAGTGGAGAGAGAGAGGAGGAACAAGTTTCTTTTTCCCTCCACTCCCTGCACATGCTAAGACAAATATCTACGTGCTCACCACCTTCCTTCCCTTTTTCGTTAAGTTACTCCCCGGCATCATCATCACCGTCCCACTTCCCAACCAAATGTCCTTAGAGTTTGATAGCGAGGCTCTATAGTTATTTGCAACTCCCTCCCACACACACACACACAATCTCTTAGTATTCCACACAGAAAGGCGAGGCTAGGTTTGACTTAGAGCTGTATAGTCCATCGCCAGACCAGGCTCAACATCACTCAAGCCTCTTGGAGGAGAGTGCGAGAGCATCAAAATCATCTTCTCAACTTCTTCTCCCTTGCACTTCCTATTTCTCACAAAATGCTCAAGAAATTCTAACAGCCCCTTTCCTCTTCCCTCACATAATTTGCTCTCTCCTCCTCCCTGAGTACAGGATGCTTTGAGGAGAGTTTGGACGGGGGAAGACGCGAGTAGCGGCAGCCACTGATTGGCAAATATATTGGAATGCAAATAGATGCAATTTCTCCTCTAACTCATCTCTCAACTCCCTCCTCGTCTCCTCTCCCTCTCTTTACAGTGACTCGAGAAAAAATTTCTTGTCTGCTCTTCAAATGACTACCTTGTGCGTATGCGTGCGTATGTATGCGTGTGTCTGACTCATCCTGGGAGTTCCCCGGGTTCTCCAGGCACATACAAACCTTTCTTTCTCTCTTCCAGGCCATGCTTGGAACGTCACTCTGATATTTTCCTGCTATCTGGGAATTCAAACCTCTCTCTGCTTTGTCACTCCTGACAATTGTACCCACTGGAAAAATTTATGGTGATCTAAAAAGTATTATTTTTATTAGAAACAAACAAAAATGTTGGAATATTATAGAAATGGTGGTACAACGGAATTTTAAAGTTTCTTTGCAAAATATCTGAATATTTTCAAGTGTGGGAAATGGAGGGCGCGGAAAAGAAGTTTGGAGGGATTAGGAATGCACTTTTCAACCGTGCAGAAAATAGACGGGAAGTGCAGAAAATCTTGACAACTTTGGCTAAATCCAAAGGAAAACAAAAGCAGAGGCTCCCTCCACTCCACCATCCTTTACGAAAGATTTACATAAAATAGCAAAGGACAAGGGCAATCCTTTTGTTGTGAGAATCATCAGACGTTTTTCATCGACCCATAAATAGAAAACTTTTCTCCTCGTCCCTGTCGCCTCCTCCTCCAAAACAGGAGCCATGTACTGTACATGTTGACTTGCCAGTCAACTTTTTAATTCTAATTTTTTACATGAAGGGACATTGACATGTGCTGATGATCCAATTTGATAGGGGAAGCCCTACTTGTGCCCTCTGACTCTATGGATTGCCTGCATAAATTTGTTCTTGTAGGATTAATTAAAATATTACAGGGAGATGAGGCTTTCATTAACGTTTAATTATGAAACTCGACTCTTCCCATAAACCAACAAATCCTGCTGTAAGAGCCAGTTGAACTGCGGAAATGTCAAGTTGTATAAAGTAGAGTAGCCATTACTTTTCATGGCAACTCCCAACCCCTGACCAAAGAGAGAGAGACAGAAAGGGAATGAAAAGACAAGGAAGTGCACTATTTTTTATTTTACTTTTCCCCAGAAACAACGGGAGACAGGGAAAAGGAGGAGGAATATCTGTGAAGAGGATCAAGAATTTTAATAAAGTTGGCGATGCATCGCATCGTAAAAAATCTGAGTTACTCAGCCTTGAAAAATCTTGAACGGGCGGACGAAGAGGGAAGGAAGGGGAAAATCATTAAAACAAAAAACTTGAGCATCAGCTTTACTCAATGAAGCGGAGATGAGCCGAGGAATAAGACTTAGTCAAGTTTTTCTCTCTTTCTCTCGCCAGCCCAAATTTTTGACGCTTCTTTTCCCTTTCCCCAACTCGTTTCCCAAAAAACTGAGTGCATCACAAAATACAGTACATGATAGGATTCCCCTCCCCCAGAAAAAGCAAGACACAGCCTGGCACAAAATATTACAAGGTAATCCTTAAAAACTTTTTTCTCTCCCCCTCTTCTTTGCACATGAAAGCTTTCCAACGGACCGGCTGAGTGAAGCCTCACCAACAGCTCAGCTTCTTCCTCCTCCATTGAAGAATCATTACCAGCCACACTATTCTCTCCACACGTTCCCATCACATGCATACGGTACATACCCGAGACCCACACTCTTTTCAGCCCAGAAATTGACAAATCTCCCCGCACAAACCGAAATGAAAAAAATCTCCCCTTGGAAAAAATTCCTCGAGAAAGGGACACAACAGGAGGAATATATTGGCACGCGGAGGAAGACAATAGAATGTGTGTAGGATTCCCTTGTCTCGGCTGTCTCTTCAAACTGACATGAAGGGAGGGGGTGGAAATCAAAAGTCAAAATCAGGGAAATCAAAAAAAGAATGGAGAGAAAGAGACACACGGCTTGTTGTGTTGTGGTTCAACTTATTGTCTTCCTCTCTTCCCCTGTCTATTCAGAATCATAATGGCCGGATACACGGGGAATTGAATGTGAAGAAAGAGGGAGAGGGGAAGAGGAGTCCATGGACAAGATGAGCCACAACTCCGAAGAACAAGGCTCGCATTGAAATGCATTATAAATGAACATTGTCAGCGAGAAAATATTGCAAAGCATTGTAATTCCACAACTAGATTTTTTCCCCTCCCAGTCCAATGTTCCATATTAATATCATATTCTCAGTAGTCGACGCACAATGAACGGATAAGCTCCGGGCTACAAACCACCCAGTAGAGAGAGAGAGAAAGAGGAAGAGGAAGAGAGGGAGAGAGAGAGAGACAAAAGACAACACAACAAAAAAATTTCAAATGAAAAGCAAAGGATTTTATATGGAGAAGGGCAAGCGAGCAATTTCTAACATGACAATAATAGCAGACACAGAAAGAGAAAGAGGAAGACTTTCTTTCACCAGAAATACAGAGGAAGAGTTTGTAATGGTTAGAATACGTTCTGTATCTTCTCAGCACGAATTTCTCTGTTCCTTTTCTCCCACATCTCCATCCTCTTCATCTCTCTCTCTCTCTTTCTCTGACTGTCTGTGAACAGAACAACAAGTCTAAAAGGATAGAGACGCACTCACACACGCACACATGCTCATAAAACGCCCTCCAGACAGAAAAAACAGCATTGGGGCACCCAGGCAGAAAACAGAGAAAAGTCATTGTCATAATCACAGAGACAAGACTACTATGGTGCACACACACACACTCACAATTATATATAGACGTCCTTTATTTCTCGACTAGAAAGGGATAGAAATAAAATAAATGCGAATGGTAAATGGGACATGTTACAAAAAAAACCAGGGAGAACCGTACCAACTCCTACACAACCCCCCTCCGGCTCATACACGTCCTTCCTTTCAAGTAGGAAGGATTCACAAAATATTTGTCTGGTTAGTAAAGCACCATCCAACATAGGTGGGGTCACTGGGGGTCAAATATCCTGTACCCCTATCCAGGAACTGAACTATGTACAGTCTGTAATGATACGGTACTCTGAATTCTTTTTGTGTCTTCTTTGAATAGTCACTCTGCCCTTATAGATTTATGTAGGGAGTAAAACACACTAAAAAATAAATAATAGGACACTCTTCTCCCCTGTAAGCAGACAGAGAGCAGCAGCCAAACCAACAATGAATTTGGTGGACGGATAATATTAGAAAAATATTTTCAATGGTCTTAAATATGATGCAATGCCTTCCCTTCCCCTTCCATTTTTGTCTGGGAGTTGAGTCGACAAAGCAAATGCAGGGTGCAGTGTGGAAAAGGCCCTTATTTCCTTTTTGGAGGAGAATACAGCCAAAAATTTCAATACATCCACTCGGGCTAAAGTCCTCCCATTTTCCCCTTTTCCCTTTTCCCCTTGTGATGTTCAAGTGGAATCTGAACTCTCTCCATCCTTTCATACTGCAAGTCACTATTTTTCTATTATCCCAAAGTCACCCGGACCATCCTAGAGAGCAGAGGAGAGAGGAGGATGTGGAAGGGGAAAGGAAGATAGAAGGCCAAGAATAAGAGATAAATCATGGGGGCAACATGTACTCCAAACTCTTTATGAGCGGACTGAGCATGATTATGTGGGAATTTTTGTGAAGAAAGGATAAGAGCAGTTTTTTCCCTTTCTCTTCTCCTTTCTCCTTCCCTCCTACCTAACCCCACAGTACATAACGATGCTCATGCTTCATCATCAATTTCTTATATTTCCTCCTCTCCTCTGCAACAACCATACTTAACTTGTTCCATTATTCCTCCAACGAATTGTTCTTTCCTCCATCTCACCCCACCACCAGGGAAAGGGGAAAGTTATAAAGGTATTACATCGTATACACATTAAATTTCTAATAGAGATCAGATTGTAGCAGCCTCTCCAAATTCCATCTGTGTACTCTCCGCATTTATTTACAGTTGAAAAAAACACGCACGTCCGTGTGGCCACTCCACAGTCAGATGCAGATTCACCGGCGAGCAAAAAAATATGCAGCCACGGCTTCAACAAAAATTTGTATCTAAAAAACACCAATATGTACTCTTTTTTCTTTGTATGTGGCTATTTATTGATACCTTCTGCAATAGATTTAGATAAATCCTATCGATTTCCCCTCCCTCAAAGCATACACACATTTCTCCCTACCTCTTCAACGCTCTCCTCACTCAGACAGATATGCACTGTATCCTTCCCAGCATCTTTCTTACGTTCAATTTTTTTGGGAGCCAAGTGGAATTGGACTTTTTTCCCTGTCCACTTTCACTTTTTTACTTTTTCACTATTTCCTCCCTTGTCTATCCATCTGTCAGAGCCAAACTATTCCTGGAGCTTCTTGAAAAACACACACAGGGGTATCCAGGAGAGAGAGAGAGAGGGAAAGGAAGTATGAAAAAAATTGTGAAAAAAAATTCTAGACAGAAAAAAGAAGACTCTCATAGGCTGTCTACAGTTTCCATTTGAAGCGTTACAAATATCAACTCATTTTCACTCACTCTCTCTCTTCATCCTATCCGATCCTTCCCGCCTCCAAACATTTTCGGGAGAAGTCATTGTCAGGTTTCAGTGCTTGTGTTTGTGTGTGTGGAGCTCTCCACTTCCAAGTGACGTACAGATACAGCTTAGAAAATATCCTGGAAAAATCTATCCCTTCAATTGAATGTCGAAGTGAGTGAGTGAGTGCGTGTGTGTGTGTGGCCCCTTACAAAAGAATCTTGAACTTACAAACAGACACTTGTGCCCTGTCCAGCCATCATACACACATATGTACGTCCACACGGTAAATATAGCAGATGGCTTAAAGGATTACGGTGTGTGTGTGGAGAGAACGCGTGTAGGTACAATAACTCAATTTTCCGAGTCCATCTGGTCAACCCAGGCTTTTTTACATGGAAGACGAAGGATGGAGAGCCAAGGTAAAGCAGAATAATGCAAAGCCGACGCCCCTCGTACACTTTATGCTATGGTTTCATCTAATTCACCGAATGATTATAATCAAATTTTATACCTAGGCCTCCCTCACTCTTCTCTCAACTCTGATCAGATACAGGAGCATGGATGTGGCTTCTTCTGTAACTTCATTTTTTTGCCTACTTTTTTCACAACTTGGATTTCCTTAGTCAACATTCTCCTCCCGCTGCACGATCCTCAGCTGATCCACTAACAAGCTTTCTCCGTCTCCCTCCTCTCGAGTCCACAAGAGTTTCAGACAACAATGTGCGTGCGTGTGTGTGTGTGTGTCGAGATAAGAAGAGGCAACATGCGGAGCTTCTATTATCGAACTTCACCATTCATCTTTCATCAGTCTGACTTGCCTACGCTTTAATATTAATTGACTTGATTCCTCTTCTCCCTTTACTCGGCCTGTCTACTAATAGGAAAAATGTGGAGAGGGAATGCGTGTGTGCTTTGTACACTTTGGTGAATTGATTAAAATTAAGTAGCCTGGGGGGATGGCGGGGGGCACGAAAGGAACATGATAAAAAGATTAGAATAATATGCAGATTCACCATCACATTATCAAAAGAAAGAGAACATTCATTTTACCTTGGAGAGGAGGAGTGAGTTCCTTTCAACGTTTCTTAATGGTCAAGACGAGACGGGATCCAATTTATCTGGAAATACAATAACACGGAAAATTACTAAAAAAGCTCTTCTGAATCGATACTGAAATTTATTTATTTAATTGTGAATTGCACCTTTATTTACGTGCGTACATAAATGAATTCCACATTTTAAAAATTGTTAATGTAAACACTCATTAATTCACTTTGAGGCATAGAATATAAGAATTGAGAATGGAATTCATCAAGAAATAAATCGTGAGCGCCCACGCAACATTCCCTCCTCTTCCATTGTGAACCAAATGAAGATGAAATTCCTTGAAGCTTGTCCCTCCCTCGAAACTGGAAGCAGAACAAATCTATTTCCCTGTCGACCCTTGAACCTTAATGTAAATTTGGTAAACCTAACCTCCCTTCCAGAATGCCATGTATGAATGATCCGTTATCCCCCATTAACCTCCATCCAGCCTCCTCTCCCCAGAATATGTTGTCCATTCCAGGACAGTCCATACAAGAATCCACATAGCACAGCGGCCGCTCACATTATGATAAAATAGGAGGACCGTTGAGGAACACAAATTGAAATAAAAGTAGAAGAGGAGGAGGAACAAGATGAACAAGACAGGTGAGTTGAGAGGGTTGAGAATGGAAGATGCCCCCTACGGTGTTAACAGTCAAATCAAAGTCCAAATCTCTCTATCGAACCATCGATCCAAAAAAGCAGAGAGAGGAGTTTTTCTGATGGAGCCCATAGTCGGAGCACAACATCAATCTTTATCTTGGAAGAGAAGAGAGAGGGGACTTTAAATATGGTTTTTTTCCAAAAGGAAGAGAGGGGGACTCCCCTTTTTTGAAAATGCTCGTAATGTGTCTACGGCTCCCTAAAGAATGGGCGATATTATAATACTGCCTTCAAATTGTGCAGAGGGAGTTGGAAATAAGATTCTGTGTTTCCCTTCTTCACACCACCCTCCATAGTTGGTTGAAACCTCTTGTCCGGTGGAGGAGGGGAGGATTTCAGTGGGAGAAGAAGATGCATGGAGAATCTGATGAAAAAAGCTCGTTATAGACTACGTCAGAGTGTAGGAAACCAAGCATGTCCGATTGGCCATTCATCTCACTCAAACTTGAAGTTATCACTATCAGCAAGTGAAGAGTCTCTCTCCCTGGCCTTGTCGGCTTCTACTTATAAAGTCCAAGAGTCCCACACACACGTACAAGTACACAAAAAATGCGTGCTTTTCCCGAGGATACTCTCAAGTGTACTCACACCACCACCACCAAATCTGGAGATAGGAGGTTCCTTTCTCTCTTTTTTGGAAATAAGGAGCACCCAAGTCCTGTCCAGACAGACACGCATATATTGTAGTGACTGTGAAAATTCGACTTTGGACTTTCGGTCCTTCCCCAAATACCACTGCCCGTCCTTCTCATTGAGCTAGATAAACTTTCAAGTCTGCAATTGCGGATGATAGTAGGTGCTCAAGAGTCTTCCACACAGACAAGACACACACACATGGGCACACATATACAAGGAAAACATATGTACGCTCCATTAAAAAGGAATGCGAAACTGTCCCTCATTGTATCGAAGCCGAGTCTCGTTCTTTGGTGGCGGTGAGGAACAACTCTGCTCTTTAAGAATGTACAGAGAGAAAGGGGAAGAAAGGAGGAGTAGACAAAAAATATATATACAAGAGAGAGATACACACTTTTTGCTCTGTTCAACTTTTACACTTTGGTTTTTTTCCCTCTTCTTCCCTTATCTTCCCTACTCTGCTCCACTCCACTCTCTACTCCTTGACTACTTTAACTTCAAGTGTGTCACACACACAACCCGAGTAACTCACCTAACTAAACCTATCCTCTCCTTTTATTCTCCTTGTAGAGGAGCTCAGTGTGGCGTAAAGGAAAGGAGTAGCTCAATGGCTTTTGGAAGGGAAAGCAGACGGAGAGAAAGAAGGAGAAAAAATAGAGAAAGTCTCCTTCTTTCCTCTACTCTTCTACTCTAGTTTAGTCTCAACAACTAAAGTCACATCAAAAGGTTGGCTGCCCCCTCCACTCACTTTCATATATTTCCCTATCCTCCCTACATTTTTGTACCACACACACACAGACGCACACACTATACCCAGTTTTTTGTCTGAATTTTCTATTTCTCTCTCTTGTTTTTGCGCCTCCACTTGACTTGGCGGCTGTACGGAACAACCCGTCGCTTTCACCATAAAACAGTCCTTCTCCCTTTATCCCACACACGCTACTCCAACACGAGTGGGAGAGAGAGTGTGGAACGGCTGTGGTGAAAATGAAAACTGTTTATCCTCAACGATGATGGTATGTTCATGAGAGAAAAAGAGAAAGTACAAAAAGAGTTGCCTACACTACACACACCAATATATACAGATAGAAAGCTATTGCCTTTGTAAGGTATTTCAACAACTGAGAAACAATAGCTTCCCTTTTTCTGAAGGATAAACTTGCAAAAACATCTGCTTTGATTGCACACACTCCCGCCTTCCCATCCCATGGCTTTCACGCTTTCTCCGTTACCTCTAACTCTCACCCAAAGCATTGTGACCACGTGCCCGACTCTCTCACTTTCTGCGGTCTGCGGCACACTGGCCATCACACACTGGGGCAGTGTGTGTGTGTGTAGGAATGTATTGTATAAAGTGGTCCCAAAATGTTTTCAGTGTGATAACTTATAGCCTTTAAGCAAGGGACAAGTAGTGGTGCTTCACGCTTTGTTAACTGCCTGATATATTTTACACGGCTAAATACTAGGACTCGCACGAGGAGCCACGCCGCACATTTCACACCTTCAACCACTCTCCCTTTCCATTGTACTCTCCTCCCTTCAATAGTCTTCACGGCCTGTGGAAAAGTTCCATATTGTGTGGAGTGGAGAAAACACAATTGTTATGAAAACATTTGTGAGAAATTAATGGAATACTCAAATGTGGAGAAAATTGAAAAAGGATATTAAAAAGGTGTTTCAATTTGTACACAACACTGCGTGTGTGTTGTTCACTTTCACTGTCCCCTTCAACACTCCTCTGAAATACAGGGAGGGCCTAAGTAAAGGGCGCAACTTTCAAGTGAAATAACTTTTGTAGTTTTTCGAATTATTTCCTGAAAATCATATCCGGGTGTAGCCAAAGAAAAAGGTAATTTAT